>LBNU01007380.1:159427-172446 GCA_014162995.1 Artemisia annua
AAAAAAAAGTTTGACAAGTATGAGGAGATGGATATATAGCATTCTCAACATGGCAAAGTGAGTGCACTAATCGCACAGTTACGTCTTATGAGACAGTATAAGATGCGCAGAGCGTTTACTGCCAGCCGATCCATAGATTAAATAAGATGGTGCCAGAAATATTTGGGAATATTGCTTCTATTCTTGTGAAATAGTTGGGTGGCGCTAGGTCCGCGATGGGGACAAGAGTGCACTACAGACCATCAAGCCAAAAGATGAGACTCAACTCACAAGGAGCTGGAATCAAGACTAGCACTAGAACCTTCTTTTTAATAGGGTATTACTACTATTTAATATTTACAGGTTGACGGGGGCTACTTTCAACTAAGAGGTCTGCGTATTTTCTGATCCTCATGGATGTGGTGGATTTTATGATTCATTGACTCTTATTTTTTTTCAATTATGCCTCATTGAAGTCCTAAGATAAACATACTTGATGAATCAATGTTAGTTCAGCCCAATGGTCAGTTACCACTTATACTGGTTTTGTCTAGCTAAATAAGATATTGGATTGTAATTATTGGAACAATTAATAGATATATTCGGTTAATCAGTATGCAGGCAATGTAACACCAGTTCAACAGAAAATATTTGTGTACTGGCACACAAGGTCCTTGCGAGCAGTGTCCTCAGGAAATGTATATTTTCAACTGCTTAACCCCAATAAAAGAGTTTACACGAATCCGATTTCCAGTTAAGCCGCAAAAGGTGTTTTCAAAATCATGGATACAGGTTGGCAAATATGGGTTTATTTATACGCCACTTTTTCCTGTCAATATGCTTAGCAACCGAAATACTAGCAGGTAGAGCAAGGTGCCCAGATGCAACAATCCCAGTTGTATCTCAAAACACAGCCTAAATAACTGTTCCATCTATCTGATTATACTACACAGTTACTCATACACCTATCGAGGGAGTTCCCAAAAACATCCGCCATCTCCTCTCCCATCACCAAATACAGGCCATGTTCCTGATCCCTTTTGGTGTATGGAACAAGCAGTTGGTGGTTCCAGGCTTCAAACCTAGCCCTGCTAGGCGCTGAGATTCTAAAACCATGTGCCTAATGATTCACCCTCTCCCCAACAGGATATACACAGTGGACAGCTCGTTGAGGGCCAGTGAGCAACCCAATGGAATTGATGGCATTATGTTAACCAATTAACAAAGCACGGTTGGGATCTCTGGAGAAAGACTGTGGCCAAGTAAGGAGCAACATGCCAAGGATGTTACAAGCTTTGAAACAAGAGATTACAAGCCCTTGAAGGATGAAGTACAGGGTTAAGCCAAAAAAAAAAAGAACGAAGGACCTGCAAAGTTCCCGATGAACTATTCTTCTTTCATCCCCTATCCGCCCAGTGAAGATTTCTTTGAAGATTTTGGGAATTCTCCCAAACAGGACGAAATTGGAGTTTCTGGATGCTTCTGACAGGCCTCACCCCTCACCTTCACATTTCCTATAAATAGTAGCCATTTTTCACTCATTTGAGTAGAATTTAGTGTAGGGAAATGCTGGAAAAATTATGTTAGATGCATTGTAGTTATAAAATTCCTGTATTTTCATCTTTTAAATTGTAATCTCACCTTCAATCAATAAATGTTTTAGCTCATTTCTTCTTAAATCTGTTTTGTGAATTTTGCTTATCATTTCATTTAGCTTTTTAATGATCTCATAAGCTGTTTACATTTCATATAAGCTGTTCAGAATCTATTATAAGCTTCAAAACTTTTACAAATCACTTTTAGATTGTCTTTTATAAAATCATAAAAATCCATAAAAAAACAGAAAAAAAATAAAAAAATAAAAAAAAAATGTTTTCATATCTTCAAGTCAGCCTCTAAACAAGCTTAGTTTAGTGTTAAAATTTCACCATAGTTTTGATAAGCTACTAGTCAATTTAAAGGAGATTGTGCAGTGAAGGATTTCATGGTATAAAATTCAACAGCAGTAGTGATTATATGGGGTAATTCAGAACTGGAAATTGGTTGTAGTGGTTTGTTTAAGCCTATCTAAAAAGATAGGCATGGTTTGGAGTGCATCCTATGTCAGTTAGGATTTTGATCCTATAAGGTCTCTATTTCATTTCAGCTTTATTGTGAAATTCATAGTTTAGATAGATCAGATCTGCTACTTGATTATAGTTGTTTTTTATTGCTCTCATTTTCAGTGTTTTAATTGAATATTGATATTAGCTCTATCTGTTTGAGGTGTTTTGATTTCATATTAAGCTGAGTTGATTTGCTTAGATCTGTTTGCTTGCTTGCTTACTGTTCCATTGCTGTTATTTGATCTTGTTCTAGTGGAGTTAGTGATATTTGAGTTTGATAGTTCAATTAATGGATCTATTCTATCATTGTTGATTCACATTCTGCTTGATTCTGCATAGATCTACACACCTGTGTTTTGCTGGTTATTGTTGGTTTATTGTTGTTGATATTACTTCTAGAATTGATAATGCATCTGTTTTCACCATTATTTTGCTGATTTTTAGTTCAGATCTTCATTAGGTAGTGAAATTTGCTCAATAAGGGAGTGTTTGGATATGTGAGTATCATGCTTTTGCTGGTGTTCTCTTGTTAATAAATCTGTTCCATTAGCTCACTACAGTCCCTACTAGTTTAGTTTAAGACCTAAATCAGTAGGACTTTAGGCAAAAGTCAAATTTAGCTTGATGTTCTCTATTCTGCCTGCATGAATGATAACTGCTCTTACTGTTCTTGTAGTTTAGTTGCATTTCATGATTGAGATTGTGATTTTGAAGTTTAAACAAGCTTAGTATACATCCAATGATAGAATTAATCTGTTTAAATTGATTATGGTCAAAGTTCTTAAGCAAAACAAAAAGTCAAATCTGTATCATTTTATTTGTACCAGTTTTTTGCAATCTGAACTTGGCTTCAATTAGTAGTTTAGAATTAGGGCTTTTAGCATTTTAGTGTTATATCCTAGGTAATCTAGCTTTTGCCCCCCTAATCTCATAATAACCAGCTTATTAAAGTGCTTATTAGGCTGCTTAAAGTAGGGACTTTACCACTAAATCTGTCAAGAATTTTGGAAACTGATTTGTGCTTTCTTTACTTGTAATCTTAGCATATTTGGATAATCTAAGTAGTTTTGAGCTTTTAGAATTGAATTACATTGTTTCCTAGCTTCTGGCTTTATCCAGTGCTTATTTGCTTATTGCTTAGTTTAATATAAACTGCTTTTTGTTTGATGTAAGTGATCTGGTGTGTTTTTTAGATTGTTTTCAGTTTGTTCGAACTTATTTGAGTAGCTTATAAATTTTGTAAAAGTTTTAGGCATTTTGGGAATAAGTGCTTATTAATAAGCACTTATTCACAACTGCTTATTGCTCAAAAAAGCACTTTTCTGCTTATTTTTCCATTTTTCTTATTTTTCATAGATTTCAAATATTGATTTAGAATTCTCATAAAACTTTCAGAATTTTTCTCATTCATTTACTATTTCTTTTCATTTTTAAATAGATTTTAGAATATTAAATCATTTTTAAAAACAAATTAAATCACAAAAAGACAAAAATAGTTTTTGATTTTATTTTTAAATTTCATTTTCAGTTTATTAAGATTTTTAGAAAATAAATTTGTAGAATAAAATTTTCATTTTATAATTAGTTTGATTTTTTTTATTAAATAAAAATACAAAAATAGTTTTTAATTCATATTAAATAAATAAAAAGTCAAAATAATATTTTTCTTTTTCCTAAAATTTTCTTTCATCATTTTAAAGTTTTAAAAATTTCATTTGAGTCCGTAGGTTTAGTGTAGCTTATAATTCACTTTTTATTTGGTTTTATAGACGTTTTAATTAGTTTACGTTTACGTTTTTGATGTTTGTGCTTTACGTGCTTGTTCATTGTGCATAATTACTTGTTTTTGCCTAGATTTTCATAAAATTAGTTTTAAAACTTAAAAACTTTCACTTTTCACTTTTTCACGACACGATTTCACGAATCGAATATCACGATTCCATTCACCTTCACACGGACACGACCCGGGTTTTGCTTATTCGTTGAGCATTTCCTTGGACTTATAAATATATAATTGGTTTTAACTCAATCAAGATCCCACCCCTTTTTCACCCAAAATCAAAACACTAACACTAGTCATCTCTATCTTCTCTTTATTCATCTCTTCTCCTTCTCTCTAGAACCGACTCACACCACCGCCACACTTCACCGCCATATCTCGCCGTCGTTCCACCAACCATCGCTCCTCCACGCCATCACCGTCATCAAGACAAGGGAACTGTATGGGTGAGTTTGTTTGCTTCGGTTGTTTGGTTCGAGATAACCACCACAACCACCACCATCACAATCAAGCCACCATCACCCTCATCTCACTTATCCTACTCTGTTCATGGGTATGCTCAAACACATATTTAATTTATATTTTCTTAAATGTGTAATCGAATATAAAACGATTTATATTGATTTTTGTGGATTAAAACTAGCCTAAAACATGTTTTTGATTATAAACTCGTGTGGTGGTAATCGTTGCAGGTAGACTTATTAAGACGACATAGTTTTCCTGTTTATTGGAATGGAGACAATCGACGTGTTCTAAGAGGCCACTGTTTTGCTTGTAAAGGGAGTCTTAATTGGTTTTCATTCCGGGAGGATGTTACTGAACAGTTGGAGTTTGCTTATCGCAATCGCATAAGTGATCTATTAAAAGATATAACATAACATCTGTTATATAGGAAATTAACTCAAATATGGTTGCTTTTTGTGAAACTGTTTCATTTGTACCAAATGTTAGTGATTTGCTTGCTTGGTAATGTGTTTGACATTTATTCGTTCCAGGTTTGGCACTGCAGAACATTTCAACCATCTGGATTATTCGTTGCCCGAGTTGATATGCAAGGGTCTGCCCCGGTATGTTGGTTTTTGATGCTAAACTTATATTTGGGACATCTAATTTTGTCGTGTTTTATGTTAGCATTAAGCACGTTACTTGTTTCTTGCAGGGGCTACATGCTATTTTCACGGGTGAGGATGATACATGGGATGCCTGGCTAAAAATTCCCTCATCTGGATTTTCTGGCACAGTTCATTTTCGAGGGACTGGAATTAAATTGAGGCGTGGGTATGCTCCATCTCAGTCACCAAAGCCAAACCATTTATATTTTTACTGTTTCATGGTTGGCAGATCTTATATTATGCAGCATTATTAGTGTCTTGGTTTCTTACAGTTCGTAACATCTGTTTATAGGATGAGTTACGTCAGCATATAGAGGAAGAAATGGACGATTATTATTCACAGGTAAAACTAATGGCATAGTGTATTGTGGATCAAAGGAAGGGAAAACAAAGACGGAGAATATCCAGATGCTGAGATTAGATCATTGGCAGATAAACTTGTAAATTTGACTGCAATTCTATTATCATGCTTATATACCAGCAGCATTAACTGTGTACTAGCCGTACTAACTTTTAATACCAACATTTCTCATATTTTTTTTGCAGAAAGAAGCTGATGAAAAGATCAAGTAAGGAACCTTGAATGTTGATGATGGCACTGATGCCATGACAGTTGTGTTTGTTAAGGAAAATGGAGGTTATGCAAGAGGAGTGGGAAGTGGAGTTACATATAAGAGGTATTTTAATCTTCCTCGAAGCAGAAAAGAAACTGATGAAAGACTTGAGTTACATCAAACTCAACTTGAAACATCATATAGTCACACTTATTAACACTTTTGGCCACTGTTTGCTTAATTGTATGTGACTAAATACCCAAAACAAACATGGTTTGTGTGACTAAATATTACTAAAGGCCACACAAACATAAAATTAATGTGGCCATTGGATGATCAATAGTCACACAAAATACAAATTTCTTCACTTTAAACAACATATGGTCACACTTATTAACGCTTTTGGCCACTGTTTGCTTAATTGTATGTGACTAAATACCCAAAACAAACATGGTTTGTGTGACTAAATATTACAAAAGGCCACACAAACATAAAATTCATGTGGCCATTGGATGATCAATAGTCACACAAAATACAAATTTCTTCACTTTAAACAGCATATGGTCACACTTATTAACGCTTTTGGCCACTGTTTGCTTAATTGTATGTGACTAAATACCCAAAACAAACATGGTTTGTGTGACTAAATATTACAAAAGGCCACACAAACATAAAATTCATGTGGCCATTGGATGATCAATAGTCACACAAAATACACATTTGTTCACTTTAAAGAGCATATGGTCACACTTATTAACACTTTTGGCCACTTTGTTTTAAATTGTATGTGACTAACTCCAAAAAAGCAACACCCATTGTGTGACTAAATCATCACAAATGTCACATTTATTGTATATTCATGTGGCCACAGGACGGGAAATAGTCACACAAAATACACATTTACTAGAAAGAATCATCTCAAATGTCACATATATTATATATTTATGTGGCCAAAGGACGAACAATAGTTACTCTCAAAAAACATTCGTGTGACTATAAGGGCCCGTTTGGTTCGGCGGAATCCTAAGGATTCTAGTGGAATTGGAATTCAATTCCATTCCATAACGTGTTTGGTTGACAAATTCAAAGAATTTGAAATATGAATTCAATTCCTTACTGTGTTTGGTTGGCAAACGGAATGGAATGAAATTACTTCAAAATCCCATATATATGGAATTCAACATTCCATGGCATATATGAGGGGATTGTTTACAATTCCATGGAATTCATATTATTATTATTATTATTATTATTATTGTTATTATTATTGTTATTATATTATTATTATTATTATTATTATTATTATTATTATTATTATTATTATTATTATTATTATTAATTTTTTTTTATTTTTTTTCAATATCACTTTGTTATTATTATTATTATCATTATTATTATTATTAATTATAAACCATCATTTAATTATTATTAATTTTTATAAACAACCGCTTTATTAAGAATTAAAAATTATTATTTATTTAAAATTGATTATTAATTATTATTTGTTTAAAATAAACATAATTTATTTATAGCTTACTTTTTTAATTTGTCCCTTAAAAAATATAATTGTATTTTATATAAAAACACTATTTATTTAATATATTAGTTTATATAATATTATTTAAAAAATTATTATTATTATTTGATAAGTAATTTATTAATTAAATAATATTTAGTTTCTTAATCTTAAACCAAAATTAAGTTTTAAATAATTTAATATAATTATTTTTTCTCATTTCCTTCTTCCAACCAAACATGCGCTAGTATTTGCAAATTTCGATTCCGTCAGATTTTAGATCCTAAGGATTTCAATTTCTAACATTCAATTCCTTCACATTCCAATTCCTTAAACAGATTCCAATTCCGTCAAAAATATTCTGCGAACCAAACGAGCCCTAAGGTGTTTACGGTCACTGATACTGACTAATCCAACAAAACTTGTGCCTAATTTGTCACACATATTCGGGGTTTTGGTCACTCTTTTTAGATGGAAAAGGCCACGAACTCAACAATGTGACCATATGCCACCTACGGTGGCGGGACCTTTGGTGACACACAACGAAAAAAACGTGTGTGACTATATGCGTCACACATTTTTGGCGTGACCAATACAACTTTTTGTACCAGTGATATCCATCTTCTTGTTCATAACTGTGTTATTTCAGCGTATAAATTTTTCAGTAACTTAAATCTCAAAATGCTATCAAATGTTACATTAAAATATCACCTTTCCCGGAAGGATAGTAACTGTGGTATATCCCTATTTATAAAAATCTTGGAACCAAATAAAGCATTGTGAATTGCTGGCTTATCTGCATCATGTATAAGATTAATTAATTAATATTTATATACTTGTATGAGAATCTGAATAGAAAAACTGTATGCAAAACTTACTATCCCAGTATTTAACTTTCCCAAGCATTAGTATAAAATCAATATGCCCATGTTCCTCAAACCTTGACTCGTAATCATTCCATAACAACGTCCAATTATCCCAAAACGTACAAAACTCTGAAAGACCTGTATAATTTGAATAAAGTACATGATTATATGTTTACATTATTTAATATTTGGTACAATAAAATTTAAGATAATTCACTTACTCAGTGTCTTGAATAACAACGGATCTTCGTATTTTCCGACCTCAAGGACTATTGACTTCAACAATATTTCCAATAGCTACGATTGTTCCAATTACATCTATCAAGTGAGTAGTATGGTTAGATGAGTCTAATTGATTAATTAACTTAGTGTTTGATATACAAAATATGTTTCAGAATAACACATACCAACACAATCTTGTTCGTGATATTCATTATTTGTATCCAAAATACGTGTGAATGGCTCGTTAATGAAACCAATATAGTTATCATTAATATGTTCAACACGTGTAACATCGGTCCCCTTGTAAAAGCTAATTTTCCACCTGTGGGGTAACAAAGGCAACCTACCACCATTCTCCGCCACTCCAAAATTCGATATAATGTAGCATTGACATTCTTGCAATAGGGGTTCAAATTTAAACATCAATTCCTTTTTAATGTAAACTTGAATTCGGTCGCCCTATTCAAACACTTGAAAGTATTAGAATGTTTACAAACAATGTATGAATACAAATTTTTTAAACCATACGGACAATACCTCTTCATCTTGTAAAACACAATCTAAACTGTATGGATTGTGAGGTTCATTAGCTTTGTCAGGATGCCAGATTGATATGCACCTTCCCCTAATCGCCATGTTTATAATCATAGGATCGACATCTTTAATTAAAGTTATTCTTCGTTCAGGCACACTTGCTCCTTATAAATTAAACACATACTTTAGGGGATAGATTTATTCAAATCAATATATATACTAATTAATAATTAAATACTAAACCTCGAGGGGCATATCCAAATGCAGGTGCGCTTATGCTGGAGCCTTTTTCTTGACGCAAATATGTCCCTATAAAAAATCACTATACACTTAGTAAATAATTCATTTGCCAAGTTCAAGTGAGTCAAATACACGGGTTAATGAAAAAATAAACTGTAGGAATACCTCTGGTGGTAGATGTATTTGTCACCTTGTTTTTGCTCTGAGATCCTTTTTTACCTATAAATGTATAAAGAATCGGAACGTTACAGTCCCTCTAATATATTACCAATATTATTACACCATACATAATGTTAATGAATAAAAAAATAAAACCTGATGAGACAGATCCATAATATAAAGTATCAACGTCATCTTCTGCCATATATGTCGGTTGCTTTCCATAACCTTTATTCGGATGGTTATTAAATCCTATCAAGTTAAGAACATGTAATACTTAACAGCCGAACTAAAAACACTGTTTATACATGCTAATCAATTAAAACCATACCTCGTGAAGCAGTTGTAAAATTGGACATATTGCTCCTACTGCTTTTACTTTCAACCCTCATATTATGTTTATGCTTTGACACGCTGCTTGCTGTATACTTTCCTATAGTTAAACTGCTTGGAACATTTTTTTTGGGTATTCTGGATGCTGTTATCAAGGCACGATATTACTCATGTGCTTTTACTTATGATATTTAAATAAGCAGAAACAAATTACTTGCGCAACATGATGACACACATCCAGTCATCATACTTGCAACAATCAAATTGTAAAAGAGCAATACCTTCTAGCTGACTTGCTGGAGTGTCACTTATAAATAAATTTGTTTCTAATGTGGTTGTTCTTTTTTGGGCAACATTAACTGAGGTAAATTTAAAAAAACATATTTGTTAAATCATTGCATGATATCAGTAACATAAAAATTAATATTAACATGTGTGTAACAAAGATAATCAAAACAAGATACCTTGAAACTGTCTTGAAGGTGCATCACTTTTGGAGAGAGATCCTCTCAAGTTGTATAACACAACTTGATCAAGTTAGGGAATTATGAGCCTTTAGATTTGATCCAATGGCTCAAATCAAAAGAACTTCTTTTGATTTGAGCCATTGGATCAAATCTAATGGCTCACAATCGTCTAACTTGAGTCAAGTTGTGTTATATAACTTGAGAGGATCTTGTTCCATCACTTTTTAACCTGGAGGAACCGATCGCAGAGGTTTTATATGTACTACTCTTAATAGCCTCTTGATAGTTACCTGGTGTATCACTTGCAAAGATAGTTGTCTTCAGTGAAGCTGTCTGTTTTTTAGAAGAATCTACAAATGGAATTTTTTATAAATTTATGACTTAATAAAATACATAACAAAGGCATCAATTAATAGCAACAGTTGTATAACAAACTTGATTAGTAAATGTTGTTTACCAATTATGACACTTGATGGTGTTGCTGGATGTGGAATCCTTGAATCACTTTTATTGTTAACATCTGTGGTTAAAATATGTTAACCAAATTGTATGATTAGAGAATACAAAATATTAAGTATACTTAGGTTTGTAAAACATACCTATTACTCTTTTTGATGGCCTCCCTCTACGTCTGATATTTAAATCACCTGGATTGTTAACCTCGGTTGTTAGAATTATTATTTTTTTCTGCAACTACTA
Organism: Artemisia annua; assembly: GCA_014162995.1. Taxonomy (NCBI): domain Eukaryota; kingdom Viridiplantae; phylum Streptophyta; class Magnoliopsida; order Asterales; family Asteraceae; genus Artemisia; species Artemisia annua. Next base: position 169,994 of record LBNU01007380.1, read on the forward strand.
AAAGACGCAGTTAATAGCGCCAGTAGACAATAGACATTGTTAGTAGAAATAACAAATATGAACAAACCCAAATACCTTGTGACTGTCTTGTTGGTGTTTCACCTTCAAACATGGGCAGAATGGACGTTGTGTTATTCTTGCTTTTATGATCTTTTATTAATGCAACATAAATAAAAATTAATACCAATACATACAAACATGTCTACAAAAAATACAATAAAATATTATTACATTGTGCATGTGTTGTTGGTGTGTCATCTTCATACATGGACTGACTGCGCGTGTTTTTTTTCTTCTCATCAGCTTTAACAAACGTAAATCAAAAAATATATCAATACAAAGATGCTTCCAAGAAACATTATGATGTCCCAATAAGTAACCATCTTACCTTTAGACTGTCTTGCAGGTGCACCACTTCCATTTGTTGATGCTAATACTGGTCTTGTTTTATTGTTGGACCCTTTAACACCTATAAAATTTCAAATATATTTAAACTAAATATATTTAAACTAAATTGTTGAGTGGTAATAAAATTGAACCCTAATACATTTACTATTAAAAGTAAACTCTAATACCTTGTGGACGCATTGCTGGTATATCACCTTCAATAATGACGGGCTCAGTTTCTGTGTTTTGCTTTTTTGAACCTTTTAAAGGTGTCAAAATTAACACATACATATACCAAATACCTAATATCTCAAAGTACATATATAAAATAATTAGCAATTCATGTAGCAGAAGTATTTTTTTAAAAATTTTTCTTCCCCTGTGATGCAGTTTCTTCTAGCTGCTTAAATCCGGTAAATTTATAAAATAACACGAATAAGAACATCTGTATAATAAATAAATATTACATCAAAAAATTTCGATGCCAAAGAATACCTTGAAGAGAATTATCAGGATTTTTGCTTTTATTAGCATTAGAAAGCCGTAATGAATGCCTTTGTCGATGCATCTTTTATTTTGCTTTCTGAATATCGTTTGTACGTTTGAAGATGAATGGTCGAATTTGTATATATATATACCGCAAAATTAGGTTAGGAATATTGAGGATCGTGCTCATCCAAAAGTGTTTTAAATGTTTTAAAATATATCACAAAATCGTTTCTAAACTTATCACCTAAAAAATGGTTGAATACCATTATAATTTAAGAGACATAATTTGTTCCCTAAAATAATCCTTTTAACATTTTTTTTTACGAAAAAATATTCGTATGATTAAATGATAAGATGTTATATTAGATAAGAAAATAATAACACGCCTTTATCATTTATCATTTATAAGTTGCGAAATAAATTCCAAACCTTGTGTTGGTGCAGTGGTTAAGAGATACGCGACACTTATTTACACCCAAGGTTCGAATCCTATGGCAAGAATTTTTTGGAAAAATTTAATGCAAATTCATGGCCAAATTAATTACGCAAAATTTCCGGCGAAATAAAATCCGGAATAACACAAAAGTTAAATAAATGGTAAAATGTTGCGTACGTGGCATGCTTACGTGGCATGTTGCTTAGGTGGCATCCAGTAGCGTTGAGGTGGCCTTATGGTTGCATATGTGGCATTGATGACATCATGTATATCCTGTTATATATATGTTATAGATATATATAGGTGGGATCTATTAAAAAACCTACTTTGGTTAAAAAGTAAGAAAAGTGCACAAATCAGCCACTCCTTCCCCTCCTTTTTTTTCACACCAAAAAAAAATTTCACACCAAATTACAGGAACCTTATTACAGGGACCTTGTTGTTCAATTTTATTATTTACTCGGATATTGTGAAAAAAAATGACCTCTCATATTCAGTTTTTTTGGCTCTGCCCTGATGTTGTGACATACTCTTATTGGACAACATAGTTGGGGACATGTAGCTTAGAGGGGAAGGTGTGGCTCGCCACCCTCCTTTGCCACTCCTACGTGGCTATCCAAGCACCCTCGCCACAGCTCGTTGCTTCACCCCTACACCCTCACCGTCCTTCACCAGTCACCATCTACTCGTCTGCACGACGAGCATTGAAGTTGTACTTGGTGTCAGCTTTTTTTCCCCTTTTTAATTCTTAACTGTGTTTTAATTTTGTGTTTGTGTGTTAATGTTTGCAAGTTTTGTTTTGTTGTTGGTGTTGTTGTTTTGCAAGTGTGTGTGTTATGTGTGCAGTGTGTGTAGATGCTGCAAGAAGAAGAAAGACTTATTTATTTATTTATTTTGGTTGGGTGGAATGGATCAATGGAAGTGGGCTTATTTTGTATTTGAAAGTTTTTTTTTAACTTCTTTTATATTAATCGTTTAGAAGATTTTTTTTTAAATAATTAATTTTGTAATTTTTTTTTTAAATGTTATTTGTATTATTTGAATGAAATGAGTAGTTTATTTGATAAATTGAATAAAAAAAATAAAATTGTAAGTGGTGGGCCCCAAATGAGTAAGTTGAGGTTAGTTGTGAGTGAGGGGA
>LBNU01007382.1:0-27504 GCA_014162995.1 Artemisia annua
CTAGAAGGGGTTGAATAGTTTAGGCCTTTTTCTACGTTCAATTATGCTTTTAAAATTACCCGTTTTAATCAAAGATATACTTGACGTTTCTGCTTTAATTCATTCTGAATGGAAACACTTTGACCATCTCAAAGTTAATATGTGGAACACAACACAATATATATACTATAAGCCATGCCAAGTAAAGAGAATAGAAGCGATCAACCATAACACCGATTGTTTATCGTGGTTCGGCTACACAAGGAAACCTCACTTGTCGCTTCGCCCTAAAGCCGTCCACGCCCCGAGTATCCAACTCGAGAGTTCAGCACTATCAACAAACTCCTTCTCGGTGGAGAAACCCTTTACCATTCGTCGGGCTTACAACCTTATCCAGTACAAAGCCATAGATAACCGAGTTCTAGTTCGAGGTAGAACCACCTAACGTCGCCTAAATTCTTTTTCCGACACAGGCTAGATGTCGAGGTTCTTTACAAGGGTACAACACTCCGATAGTTCTTTTACAAGGGTAACTAACAGACCTCCCGAACACCTTGTATTTGAGGCCTAAAAATACCCGATCACTTGATACACAATACACATGAACGTATAAACTAAACCTAAGCTATACATGACCAAGCTAACAAGCTTTTGCAACTTTGTGTTTGAAACTTGTAACTTCTTGAATGGAATGTGATCTCACTGACTAACATACGAGGGAAATTCACGGCACAAAAGTTAGTAGAGTTCCTGAATCTAATGAGAGGAAAAATATGTGAATATGTTTCTAAGTGATAAGAATTTTCCTTGCAAAGTTGACTCTATTTATTTACTGCATAAAAGATGACCCCCAGCTCTGCGGATTCCGGCGGAACCTTCACAAGGGCGTTCCGCCCCGTTATAACTCCAGGGTTCGCGCCAGGTCTGATGAAGTCCAACCTTGCAACAAAACGTAGAATCCCTACAAAACTATGTCAAGTCACTCCAGCACCCCACTAGGCATACATTGACTTCATGAATGAGTTCTTCCCATGCAAGGTGTAAATGCCCAAACAGAAGGTCAAACACACAAATGCAAATAAACCATGTTCATTAATAAGATGTGACATGACACAAATATATTCAAATGATGGGCAAGGAACTCATTTGCACACCCAATGAACTAATGAATATGCATGAACTTATTACACATGAATGTGAACACAACACATTCAACATCAATGCAAGCACTCCTATGCATACACATGTCACCATTAATCCTACATGGCTCTAAACTTAACTTAAAGCCTCCATGGCAAGTCAAACAACAATCTTCACGTTAAATTGCCATAAAAGACACCAGCTAGTTATGAGCATAGTTGTGAACAATACAAGCTACTGAACATGTTAGGATGACATAGCAAGTAAATGCCTAACAAGTAAATAATACCAAGTGTCAAGCCAAGATGATATTTATGTGCAACACTCTACCAAAAAGAGGTGCTAAACAAGATAAACATAGCACATGCATAGCTCTGAATGCTTGATGCTGCCAAACTCTCCCCATTAAAGAACGCTAAGTCCACATCCATTTCAAAGCTAGACTAGACATGTTAACACATAGCAGCATGCCAACGACTTCAATACTTGATGTGAGCAATACAATAAGTCACATTAACTTTTCCACAATAATGATATTTTTGTTGAGTTTGTAGATATTGAAGTGCTGATCTTTGTTGAACTTTATTTGGAAAATGCCGCTCCGAACATTTTTGTCTTATCTTCTTTAATCATCATCTTCAAACAAACTTTGTTTGCATATTTCTTGAAATTCCAACAATCTTAATTATTCTTTCAAGTGAATTTTTGACACGTCAAAAGAACTTGAAGAACCCACTTTTGATCTTCGTATAGAAAGAGAATGTTTATTGAGATTCAATCAGTCTCTTATTGAACAGAATTTAATTTTTTAAGTTTGAACTTTTCCTTGTTGACCTATGACCACGACTTCGAAGTTCACACACAAAAATTAACTTTCGCGCTTATACTTGCATTAAGGCCGCACCATTTGAGGCGTTGTATGGCCGAAAATGCCGTTCACCTATCTGCTGGGCAGAAGTTGGCGAGAGTCAACTTACAGGCCCTGAACTCATTCAAGAGACTACCGAGAAGATCGTTCGTATTCGTGAACGTCTACAGACNGTTAATTTTGTTTGACCAAGATTCATAAAATAGGAAACAATAGTTTTATGCTTATGTTATATATATAGTAGTTTCCGATTGCACGTGCATAGGGTAAACGAGCTTTTGTCCCAAACTTTTGAACTCTTTAGTTTGCGGAAGTTCATGTTTTGGCAATGGAACATGAACATCAACAACATAGTGTTCAAAAGTTTCTAAAGTTCGTAATTCAAACATTTTTCTTATCTTGAACATCGTAATTAGCCAAATGTTCAAACAATATGATTATCAGTTATTACACCTTTGAACATTAAGTACAACGGATTAACTTACTTAATATCGAATGATTACTTCAAATTGCACATCTAAACACCCCTGAAGAAAGATTATTGGCATTGATCGAATGTGCGTTCTAATCTCCAATAAATCTATAAAATAGACAAGATTGAAATCTCAGTTGGCTTTCCCAAGTGATTGTTTCTCCTTGTTCCAATATCCTACTATCAACGAGTCGATTATAACCTACATGTAAAGTTTAAAATGTTAGATATGCATGTGGCTGAGGCTTGCATATAGCACTCAGAGTCTCAGAATACCCATATACACCAGGATATGAAGAAAATAGCAAACTACAACTTAACATTTTTATTGAGTTCTTCTCATGTGGGACACATTGTTACAAATTACACAACTTAACTTATCATTCTTTTTATCAATGTGTGACGAGTTGTTAGAAACACACTTAACTAAGTTTCATTCCTCGATTAATGTGTGCGATGAGTTGTTACAGTTTTAACTATTAACACAATATATAAGCTTTAAACAATATAGATGGAGATCAAGATTAAGGCAAACCTGGATAATGTGCGCTGCTATACAGGGAAGGACAAGTAAACCTGCTTCACCAAACGTACCACCGAGTTGTTCCACAACTGCAACTTATAGTTTTCTACAGATAGCATACAACAAATCAAACTTTATGTAGATATTAACGCCCGAGAAACTTAAACTTGTACAGGTATCAAGTGTACGTTTATACAATAAAGAAGAACAAATGTATTAGTAGATTAATTTCACCTGACTCGCGACAATCAAGAGTGATCTATAATTTTCCTTCTTTGCAAAAATTGATTCGTTGCCAGCAGATATACCACATAGGATTTGTATCGTGATGGAATTCAAACATAAGAGCACAATGTGAAGAACCCTGTAGTTCATAATATGCTTGCATGAGTTTTAGCTTACATATTTTACATCACTGTTTGAAATAAGCAAATTAAAAAGTAATTGGAAACTAAAAATTAAAAAAAAGAATATTGCTAAAGCCTCCTACAATATCCTCATACTAATCCTCCTACACACAACAATAACTAAATGTTTACTAATTTTCAATTTTATAAATTTAAAAAAACTAAAATTTTAGGAATTAAATGTTAAATTATGGGTGTACAGAGCTTTTAATAAATTTATAAGTTTAAGAAATACCTCATAGAATTTATAAGTTTTTTAAAAGAACTATATTTATTATTGTTGTTGTTATTTATTATTATCATCATCATTATTAGAAACAATTAATCGTAATACCCAAATTATGTATATGCATTGGATTATAAATATGAATATGAAGACACATGTTACTCTACTATGCAAATGAACACGGGGTTGTACATATATTAACATGCTCAGTTATGTACTCCGATATGTCAACTTGCTTATATGTGTACTTATTTGTTCTAGAATAAGCAAATAAGCAATTTCATGAAAGATGTTAAAGCTCAGTTTATTACCCTCTTAGGTTTGGCGACCAAAAAGAAAAAAACTAATTCCCTAATCAGTTTCCTATAGCTGATCGTTTTCTTCTTTTTGATCGTATCCAACCACTGATCTTGACTGTGTTAACATCATTAAAGGCTTCCCTATTCATAGGTAATTCTGTCTCACCAGTTTTTAATCATTTGTGGTTGAAGTTGGAAATTAGGGTTTGCTTCGCGGTTAGGGTTTCTCTTTTCATTGACGATTAATTCTTTTGGTTATTATTACTTGATTTGTGTGTCTAATCTTTATACCTTTTGGTGTGTTACCGTGCTGCTTGTTTGTGAAATTGTTCGATCTTTTAGGGTTTTACTTGGTAGTCTTTGGTGTTGCTGTGGTGCTTGGGTTTATAAGGCGTATGTAATATTATGGAGAGGGGTTTCTTGAGTCTGGGAAAGAGGGGTGTCAAGAAAAAGAAGGGTAAGACTGCTGTAAAAACAGCTTTGAACATGGGTGCTAACGAAGTTGGTACTACTTCTAGTACCATTAACATGAGTGCTAATGAAGATGGTACTACTTCTAATGCCTTCTGTGGACATTCCTACAGATGTAAATATGGACTTTCCTTTGCTGGTAACTTCGGTTGGGAGACAATCTGAGGTGCCTATTGGTGGTACTAAGGATTCAAATATAGCCACTGTTAACGATGCTAATGTGAACAATGGTGCTTCCATGGGCAATGGGTCTCAAAATAAATCCTATGCTAACCATTTAAACGCTGGACCAAGTTCTAGTAAGGTGAATTTTCGTACGTTTGATGGGGGATCTATAAATGGGGATGATGTCGTTGCTACCAGAGCATCCGTCATTAAGGTGAATGAGAGACTTCGTAACACCGTTTATGGGTATTTTCTTGGTAAAAGAATAGCATATCCGGTTGTGGAAAACTATGTAAAGAATTATTGAAGAATGTATGGCCTTATAAAAATCATGATGAATTCAAAAGGTTTTCTCTTCTTCAAGTTCTCGCCGACTAGTGGTTTGAAAAAGATGTTAGAAGATGGTCCGTGGTTGATTCGAAATGCTCCTATCATTCTTCGAAAATGGACTACTAACTTGAACCTATCGAAGGAAGATTTGTCTACCGTTCCGGCATGGGTGAAATTTCATGATATTCCAATATGCGCCTTCACGGATGATGGTTTAAGTGCGATAACTACGAAGCCAGGTACCCACTTATGTTGGATGCTTATACTGCTACTATGTGTACCATATTGTGGGGTAGGTCTAGCTTTGTTAGAGCTATGATAGATCTTCGGGCTGATTTCGAGATGAAAGACCATATGGTCGTGGCTGTTCCAAGGTTAATTTGAGGGCGAAGGTGTAACATTACATTCTATTCATGTGGAATTCGAGTGGAAACCACTGCGTTGTGGTAATTGNGAAAAAGAAGGGTAAGACTGCTGTAAACACAGCTTTGAACATGGGTGCTAACGAAGTTGGTACTACTTCTAGTACCATTAACATGAGTGCTAATGAAGATGGTACTACTTCTAATGCCTTCTGTGGACATTCCTACAGATGTAAATATGGACTTTCCTTTGCTGGTAACTTTGGTTGGGAGACAATCTGAGGTGCCTATTGGTGGTACTAAGGATTCAAATATAGTCACTGTTAACGATGCTAATGTGAACAATGGTGCTTCCATGGGCAATGGGTCTCAAAATAAATCCTATGCTAACCATTTAAACGCTGGACCAAGTTTTAGTAAGGTGAATTTTCGTACGTTTGATGGGGGATCTATAAATGGGGATGATGTCGTTGCTACCAGAGCATCCGTCATTAAGGTGAATGAGAGACTTGGTAACACCGTTTATGGGTATTTTCTTGGTAAAAGAATAGCATATCCGGTTGTGGAAAACTATGTAAAGAATTCTTGAAGAATGTATGGCCTTATAAAAATCATGATGAATTCAAAAGGTTTTCTCTTCTTCAAGTTCTCGCCGACTAGTGGTTTGGGAAAGATGTTAGAAGATGGTCGTGGTTGATTCGAAATGCTCCTATCATTCTTCGAAAATGGACTACTAACTTGAACCTATCGAAGGAAGATTTGTCTATCGTTCCGGCATGGATGAAATTTCATGATATTCCAATATGCGCCTTCACGGATGATGGTTTAAGTGCGATAGCTACGAAGCCAGGTACCCACTTATGTTGGATGCTTATACTGCTACTATTACTATGTGTACCATATTGTGGGGTAGGTCTAGCTTTGTTAGAGCTATGATAGATCTTCGGGTATGAAAGACCATATGGTCGTGGCTGTTCCAAGGTTTGAGGGCGAAGGTGTAACATTACATTCTATTCATGTGGAATTCGAGTGGAAACCACTGCGTTGTGGTAACTGCTAAACATTTGGGCATCCTCTTGAACAATGTCCTAAGAAGCTTGTCTCGGATGTCATTACGAATGTGAAATCTACAAGACAAGCTGTTTGTGATGTCCCCGTGGGACCTAAATCTAGTATTGTTTATAAACCGGTGGCTAAGAAGGATACTAATATTGTAATTGCTTCTACCACTCCTGTGACTAACATGTTTGATGCTTTAAACATTATAGATTATATGTATGAGGGTACGTCGGTCATGAAATCTCCATCTGTGGACTTGGGCAAAAAGGTGGATGAGGTGCATGAGATTAATAAGAAGGTGGTTGAACCTAGTAAGAATGATGCTATTGATAAAGTCGTGGAGAGTTTGGAACATGTTTTGCAAGGACTGATCACAATGACGACCAGAATGGTAATCAAAGTCCAACTTCCTTAGCTAGAAAACTTCAAGATATTGAAAAGCTAATGCTCGAGGGGAAGCTCGTACTAGTGAGTGATGATGGAAATCCAATGTCGGCAAAACATGTAGGAACAAGCACACAACCGAGTATTTCAAATTTTAATGCTAAAGAGGATAACGAGGGTGAAGTGGAACATGTTTATGACGAAACTGGGACTTTTATGGCTTCTAAGTCAAGGAGGAGTGGATATAAGACCAAGAGCTTGTACGAACGCCGGAAGAAAACCAAAGATGATGATCCATATGATAATGATGATGAGTGCAATGCTCATGATCTAACCGAAGATCAATTGGCTTTCTATGACGCTTGGGATATCAAGGTTCGCGGGCGGAAGAAGTCGTAGGTTATATTTTGAGTCGTTCGAGTCAAATGTAATCTAGTTATAATCATTAATTCATTGATAGAAGTAGTTTTCTTGTTATGTTAGCCTCACCGCTTATGTAACAAGCTGAGATGTGGGATTCCACCCATATCCCTTGTACTTAAACATTTTTTTGGAGTAATACCTTTAACGTGGAAACCCTTTACCCAAAAAAGATTAAAAAAAATGCAATTTCATATAACCACTCATAATTGTTTATATCCTTCAAAAATAGTAATTATTTCAATTATTACTTCAATAATCAATCTCAAGTACTCTCTAGGTTAAAGAGGGGAAATAAGTAACTTTAGACTACTCTCGATAATAAGTTTTGTTACACTAATATAAAGATGATTATTAGTTTATAAGAAAGTATTGAATAATTTATTAGATCAATTCCTAAAAAACTGTTGTCTTAACCACTTCAAACTCCAAAACACGGCACAAATATTCTTGATGAATATTTATCAATCGAAACCACAAGAACCATCCTCAATTCAGATATCATCATTCCCAATTACCATCAGCGCTCCTCTAAAGTAGGTGTTGCCCTTGCCATCATAAGAATCATAGTCATGATCATTATTACCCTTCCGGATAGACCCAACTTAACTTCTTCATTGACCGATTTCTCTTCAAATGACCATGTGAATGACATATGAAGCACTTGAGTGTATCGGTTCCACTCCTTTACTTAGATTGTAAACTTCCACTAACATTCCCTTTACGTATTATCTATCACAAGATTCTTTCAATTATTTTCTTAGAATCATTTAAACAGATAGTCTCTATAATATCCTCTATTTCCAAGGATTCCTTCACAAACAACAATGTATCCACAAAGTTTCCATAAGATGATGACAATGGCATAAGTAATATAAGTGTAATCCTTGGCCTAAATCTTGCAATCAGTATTTGCCAAATCAAGTATCAATTTACTAAACTCATCTGCTTGATCAACAAATTTCATATCTAGACACATAAAAAATGTACACATCTTCTTCTTTTGTTTGCTAAGGACTTAGTCATATACAGACTCGACAACTTCGTCTAAATTCCTTCTCCAGTGTAGTAGTTTCCTTAGTAACTTCCGGTAACTTCCGGTAAAACCCGGTCTCCCAAGCAAAGAATTAAGGAACTATATGTCTTATTCTAGAAATAAGTAGGTGTGCATAGTTACATGTTCGCAAGTAATGTATCTAATACAGCAACACGTCCCTTATGTACTATTAAAGCACACATCTGTTTTTTCATAGCCTGGAGTCATTATTTCCATTTAGTTTCTCAATGTCAAACCTAGCACTTATTCTTAAAAAAAGATGTAGATTGGCAGGAACACCTTGATCTCGGTACCTTTTGGCACCAGCAATTGCCCACCCCACAAGAAATAGCTCCGACAACTCTCCTGGCCCAGAGGAGCACCACCTGGAGTGAGACGAGCCGAGACTCGACCCCCGATCTCTTATTCTACAAAGTCTCTCTGGTGTGCCCCCGATCTCCAGTGTGCCCTAGTAGTTATACTAATCATTCTTCTTTAACATTGCTAAAAACCTTGTCAAGTTGCTCGTAACCAACTTACTAATAAGCCTCACAAGCCAAGCCATGAGCTATTAATCGTGCTTCTTGTAATCTAAGATCTACTAACCCTTAGAAAATCCTTAAAGATTAGATCTTTCCACCTCAAGTTTACAAAAGTTTTACTCCAAAAAATCACTTTCCTTGAATCCTCAAGCAACGGATAAACCTTGCTTGTTTTGTAAGCTATCACCAAGACTTGATCATTAAGAAACCATCTGAATTATAAATTTTGAAGATTGATTTCAAGAACACAAAAATATACAAAACCTTAAAAACTTTAAGGAATTGACTTCCCTCCAAATTTCTTCAAATCAAACGTTCAAATTCAACATAGCCAAAAAAACCTCTGAAGCTTCAAACCCCTTGCGTTAAATTGCTCTTTAAATACAAGAACCTTCAAAAAAAATCTTCTTGAAATCGCACCACCTAGCTGCCCAAGTTTCTTGATCATCATAACAACCTTCAATAGGTGAACCCGAGCTTTGATACCACTTGTTGGACAAATTCCTAACAAACTGATTGTCTAGAGTGGATTACACCACTATTTGAAACTCCCGAACAAGACGCAAACAATTCATGAAGAAACTTAATCGATCGACACCACAACAACCTCCAAAGAAAACGACGTTTATAAGAACTTCGACAGTATTAACTAGATGAATGTGTAAAACTAGCATCCCGCTTACCTCAATCTATACAGATGAGGGGGTAAGAATCATCTCTTATGTTGACTAAGAATACTCTATATAACCAGCCATACACAACCCAGCCTAAAGGCCTTCCCATGCCTAGAAAGGAATCTTAAACTACTTGGTTATAGTCTAGTCCTAATTTAAATTACAACACTTAAGTCCCTAAGCTATGTTAAGTTTGCTACTAATATACTACAGAATTAATCAAATCATTAGAAGAAGAATATTGCTACTTTATGTAATGACATACTCCTAACTTGGAAGGATAATAGTGTAATCCTAAACTGTTTAGAGTTGGATTAGTACCCTAATTGTAAAAAAACAGAGATAAAATCACATGTGAACTCACTATCATAGATCTTAATTTTATCATTGGAAATAAAGATATATGGAATCATAATAAAAGGTTTATAAATATAAATGAAACAAAAATAAAATCGGATGGAGTTCATAAGAACATACACTCCCATTATGACTGCTACAAGAACAACTTCAGGATTAACCATTAAAAGCAATGGCCTTGATCTGCTCACTTGTACCCAAGGAATCTGAATATGATATATAGACACAAAACACAAAATTGGACATATATGAGTGTTAGAAAAAACGCTAACATCAACGAAAGATCTAAACTGCGTTCCTAATTGATAATATACCAATGGAATACGATGATAATCAAGATTTTAACCAAAGTTGACTCTTACCAGACTTAACAAAATTGAACTGAGTGCAGCAAAGAGCTTACGATTACTATCAACAATATATGCCACGCCTGAAAATTATTTGAACTTAGAATAACGAGAAAAACATTTCCAACTATATTGTATATACTTTAAGATTTCAGTTTGTTTAGTATCACATCTTACACGTGACTTATGATTAGGACCTTCAAATATTGGGAAAAATTATCGAAAATTCCAAACTGTAGGTAAAGTTTATTAACTAATTAATGTGAGAAGAAAACCATCAGAATTATGTTTTGATGCATGCTAGGCGTTCTAACTCAGAATACACGTAGAAAGAATCACCTTTAAGATAATCTCGGAAGACCTGTCAAAATATCGAGAAACTTTTATTAAAAAAAATTAAAGATAGTAACATGTATGTAACAATAGGTAAGAGATGTGATTCCTTTACTTCAATTGAGAAAGTAATTAACAATAATTATAACTCAAGTTTCTTGCAAATCTTTGTCCATAAATTTTAGATATTATGTTGCTCCTTTTGTAGTATGAATATAGATTTCATTATGGCTAATGAAATGGTTACTCTGATATGAATGAGGCTCGTGATTGTTATATGAATGAGCGTTGCCTTTCCCATTATCAGAGGTAACAAAATACTGACAATTAAGCTTTTGAACAGTTTATCAGCAGGAATAGATGTTGGAATTTTATACTCATGTCATACATATATAAATTTTATACTCATGTCATACATATATAAATAAAAGCATCAAGTAAGCATAGCGGAAGCAATTAGGATCATATAATGCATAATTAATTAACCAGACATTAAAAGTAGACGTACCTTTTGATTCTAGCCCGAACAAGAATCAATTAGAGCAAATCTTCAATTCAAGAACCTTAATTAGGGTTTAAGTGGATTATAAGAATTACCCCTTACCTTTTTGTAATTCAATCCAAGAATCAAATAATAGTGTGTTTGATTCACGTTCTTGTACACATGTACTACTTCAAGTAAAAGTTTATGCAAGTAATAAACATAAAACACTTTGATTTATGAAAATCGAATCCCTAGAGTATAGAGATTGTTTAATCGATTTTAAGAGAGAAAACACCAAGTAATTGTGTACAAGAGTTATGAAACAATGAACCTTGGGTTTTCTTATATAGTGGAGATAACTTGGAGTCCAAGGCATTGAGGAGGTGCCCTCCCTTAGCCGATCGGTTATGGAACTCCCCTAGGGATTCCGGAACCTTCTTGACCTTCCAATTATTTACTAATAAAAATTTCCTTTTCTTTGTCTAACGATCGTTAGTCACTTTCCGTTAAATACTAACGGTCGTTAAGTGTTTTAGTGTTTTAATAATTATTCTAAACTTTTATAATAATTATTATTCATTTACTTTTCATACGTAAAGTGTGCAATCCCGTGATCCCGAGTTCGATCCTAACACACGACTATTAATTTATGTTCATAAAACTAACAGCTCCCACTTGGACATATCTTAATAGTGTGATCACATTCGGTTAGCGTCTTGCAACACGCCGATGCCTCTTAGTACGAATAGAGTAAGGCTCCTGGAAAACCTTTTAATGATTTCTCATTATTATTATCCTTTTGTTTCTAATACCACGTTAATAAGAAACGGATCAAAGTCATTTCTTAATTAACAATTCTGTTTCTCGTTGTTTATGATTGATCAAGATTACCAAATCATCTGAACATATTCAGGGAAGATCTTGGGCATGCGCACGCAAACATCTTGACAACCCTACGAGGGGCCCAGCAGTATTAAACTTCAAAAATTAATTTGAAGGAACAAATTCTGTATTGACTACAAGCAAAACTCACGAACTTTGTAACACTTCCGAAAACAACCCTTATGACTACCAGTTATGTATAGCGTTAAGTTGTTTCACAAAAATGCACTACATTCATGACAGTTATCTTGTATCTCAAGTCTGAGGATAACTTCTTATGATTTACTTAATGACAAGATCCATAAAGTAACATCATATAGTTAGGATAAGTCCTATATTCGGTATCATTGAATATCATCTGAAATGGCATGTCTACGCATCAATATACTTTTAAGTATATTACACCAAAATCAGATTTGTCTTAATTTAATAATATTCCCGTATTATTAACTGACAACGGACAATTTAGAATAACATTTATTCACGGATTTAAACATGTAAATATAGGATACAATTTATTATTTAATGAAAACAAACGTACCAAGTACTTCAATTCATTATAAATAATAATAGTTTAACATCCCTTATCCAAATACTAAATAGATCAATGCATGATAACTCTAGTTGATGAATTATATCTCAAGTAATGACATTCATACTTGTTGACAAAACATAAATCATCCAACTTTGATCTATCGGAATTTTGAGAATACTTATTTAAGAATTCAACTAGTGAAGTTCGTGTATGTGCATACTCAATTAATTTGATAATGCCACATAATATTTCATAAAATTTGTGACATCCTTAACACCAATTTATGACAATCAAACTTCTAAAACATTTTAAAGTTTAAAGTATTCTTATTCTTTAATGTATAATGCAACTATGCTTATAGAAAGCACAACTAGTACATATGGCTAAGGATGAAATCCTTACCATGACTAGTATTGAGTGTCATCTCAATTTCATTAGCATCATTGTATGCAAACAACAATATGCTATTTACAATTCCCGTAAACATTAATATCTATTGTCTAATGTTTGATGCTTTCCAAACATTCAAGTTTGTTAGCAATGACAATTTTCATAACTATTTGAAAAATTGTTCATCTATAGAATCTGGAAGCTATTCCAGGTTGAGGATGTGATTCTATATCCAAATATATTCTTTTAGAATATTTATTACTCAAGTTATCCAATAACTTTCAATTAGATATCAATGTTGTCAAATCATCTTATATTTAAGCATGATACAACAATAACATGCTGTATATGAAAAATCCTTGAGTCATACTTAGATTTTACATATCCATTTAGATTATCTAAATAATATATCATGTTCTATTAGATTCATTTACCGCACATGTTTATTAAATAATAAATATTCCAAGGTTGTATGTCATATTTTCTAAATCTTCAAGTAAAGTTTCATTCCAAACTAAGACTTAACATTTTACTTATATGGAATGTTACTTCTTATATATTTTACAACATATATGATTTAGGAAATTAAACATAATACTCCCACTAGCTTTTAGGAATACTTAGAAATTATTTTATTTCAATTATAAATCAAAACATAGATTTAATAATTAAACATAAGAATAATCTCCTAGATGCATGCATTTATCCATTTATGGATTATTGCACTTTGTACACTTCCAAAGATTTATTTTGAATTCATAACTCCTTTGGATTACTTATCGTCCTCGCTCAAGTAATCTTACAAGAAAGAGTTTTGATATTCCATTGTCATTTTCATATAAATGAAAACATGACAATCATAATCTTTATATATTTAATGTGTTTATGATAGAATATTTAATCACAGTTAATTGCTTAAATGTGATTAATAATCTTGTCATAAAACATGCATTAGATACGTGTACAATATTGTCCATATGATTTCTATACAAAGATTTAAACACAAGGGTTACTTTCTCTTTGAAGAAACTCATCTTTATTTTCTAGTCTAACTATTAAGATAAACCAAGTTTCAAAATTGATTATCTTTATGGACAACATCTTAATCATTCATAGCATGTGTATTTTACCCAATTTCATATTTGGTAATGTATCATAAAATAATTCTCAACATATTAATCAAATATCCGAGATATCCTTGCGGATCTATGAATGAGAATTCCATCATTTTGAAGTTTAACATTTTCATGTCTAGCCTCGTTATGATATTCACTAGTTTATTTTAGAAGATTGTGTATCTTGTAATTTTATCCTTTAAAGATCAAAACTCCCACTTGCTTTTAGTAATTTAAAGACTATCTATAAATACTTAGCAAATAGAGCAACAATACAATGTTCTCTTTTGGGATATTACAAATACATATTGATAGTTTTTGACTTTACTTTGTTAATAACCTCTTCATAACTAGTTGAACAAATTCAGAACTTCAATTTAAGACTTAATGTGATTCATCACATTCCATCATATGATGATGTCTTATTAATCTTCTAGGTTGGAGTCTTATTGAGTATTTTGAATCCATACTCAATTTTCTAACCTTGATAACTTTTGGAAGAAAAGAAGTCATAGTTATCTTTAATCAAACAATTATAACAAGAGTTTGATTTTTCTAACTGAACATATCAAAAACATTTTGTATTTCATTAGGATTAATATTGTAAGACAATCTAACAATATTTAAGATAACCATATTCCTTTTGGCTTGTCTATTTACCAACTAATTCTTTTTAATGGTATAATAGTATTTTCAAGCTAATTACATGCTTTATAACATAAGTACTTTTGACAAAGTCACTTCATGTCTATGTCTTTACAAGAAAACATAAACTGTTATAATCCCACTATACGTTATAAGTCACATAACAATTTAATGACTTCATGTATATGTTTTAATTAAAAAAACATAACAACATAACGTCTTACTTTATTATAAGTCTAATTGAAATACTTTATGTTTATATCTTTACAATGAAACATAAACATGTTAAATAAAGTAATTATGAACACCATCTCTTGGTTTTAATAGTATTTTTAAGTTAATTTATTACTTCACAATAATGTAAAACAACATTATTTCTTTATTTATTTATGTCATTCAAAGAACACATAAATATTTAGATTGAAGTAGCATTAGATTACTTTATTAATTTATGTCATTCCAAGAATTCATAAATAATTAAATATACAAATTAAAGTAGTCTTGTTATCATATTGACACATGTTCAAATAGGTATCTAATTTAGAAACTGCAAATAACATAATTCTATTACATCAGTTGATCTGCTAGTAATGAAAGTATGAATTTACCTTTTCATTGTAATCTAGCCAAGCTCTCACATGACGTAAATTACAACTTCAAGTGTTTCTTAAATTAGATGTGTTATAAACCCTATTATAACGTTAGTCTCTTAACTTTCAGTCAAGAGAATCTTTTAAATCATATTTGTATGAGTTGTTTCTTGCACATACTTAAATATAACAATTCTCCCACTTATAAACCCTATTATAATGTTAGTCTCTTAACTTTCAGTCAAGAGAATCTTTTAAATCATATTTGTATGAGTTGTTTCTTGCACACACTTAAATATAACAATTCTCCCACTTGTGCATGCAACAACCTCATATAGTTGATAAACAACACTCCATGCGTTTGTTTATGTGATTAATATGATTGTGTCATAGATTTCAGCATAACAAGTAGATGTAGAACAACAATGTCTAATAAGGAAACGTACAAGACTAACCTTAAAAGTATGAGTGTCTACTTTTGGAAAGTAATTATCTTTAGCTACCAAGATGTCAAAGCTTGTAACTCCCACTGAATTAAAGATCATTACAATAATTTCTTATTCAGTAATAAGTACACAATACTCCCACTGAATTTGACAACATTGTAAGCGTTTCATATCCAGTGAAAGAAAATAGTGTACTTTTAACTTTCCAACACCTTTGAATGTCCATACGTAACAATTACTTATGCATTTAAAGTGTGCATTCTACTAGTTAATGATGGAATAACCATCAATGTTATTAACTTGAAAAAAATTGGGCATGCAATTTCTTCCTTAACAGGTCTACCATCCCACAACGTATGTATAACCTATAAATGATCAAAACAAAAACAACTAGATAAATATACTAGTTTGTCTTTTACCATTTCATGGTAATTAGTCCAACTTCTAACTTTAATAACTCATAAAGTTCTAGTTAACCAAATATCAAATTTGTTACTAAGAATTTAATCACCTAATGAAGGTGATAAAATCTGTATAGAAAATGAGCAATTATTAACTATTAAAGTTTGCCATGAGTTATATATTAGAATTTAGAAATATCTAATATTCCTATTATCCGTTCTCATTCATGAAAAGGAATAGGATTGTGTCTCACTCTTCTTTCACAGAAAGGACACTTCCTTTATCTTTTTAGTAAATTTTTCTTAATCAAACATATGTTTGAAAACAGAACGAGATCAATTTACCAAAGCCCAAACGTTGTTTACGGTTTTAACGTTGCATTAATACATTAAATGAATTAACAAAATTCAATTTTAGTATTTTCGATAATAAAATCTTTAAGAAAATAAAATACCCATTGGTAAATATTCATATAAACCATAGTATTTTCTTAAAGCTAGGATCCTTAATTGACATAGTACCATTACATCAGTTGATCTGCTAGTAATGATAGTATTCAACAAGGTAATTGTCGAACAATAATTGCCAATATCATATTGCAATTCCTAGATCATTATGGGATTTACATTCACAAAAACCTTTGCAATGTAAGCATGTTTCATCCCCATCTTAATGCCTTGAGTCCAAGCTCTCACTTCCTACTCAATTTAAGTCGTCTAATTTAAAAACTGCAAACTCTCATAATTCCATTACATTCAGTTGATCTGCTAGTAATGAAATTATAAAGTTCACCTCTCCATTGCAATCTAGCCAAGCTCTCACATGACGTAAATCACAACTTCAAGTGTTCTTTAATTAGATGGCATTCGACTTAATTTTTAAGGGTAGTAATTTTGACGTGTGATCAAAATAATGTATGAAGAAGCATGCATACAACTTCATAACATTGGTTTTTACAAAACATTTTTATTACCAATTCACTAAGATCAAATTAACAAAGTTTTGATTGAGGTATTGGGTTCACCAATTAAAGAATTACTAACAATTATCGTCCACTATACCGTACTTTTGCATAAGCCCTAAAGCTTAGTGTTTCGGGTAATCATAGTGGAATTGTAGTCAATTCACCCTTAAGATGATATTGTACGTAAAATAGTGATATAGGTAAGTCTAGATCGGCGATCAAGCAGTTGTAGAGAACCGGTAGGTGCATGATCTTTAAAAACCCCTCTCTACAAGTACATATCACGGCGACTTTCGGTCCGCCTTTCATACACTATTGTACAAAAACATCAATCAGCTAAACCTTGTAAATTTGACTCTTAAAACTAAAACAAATTTTGCCATTTATTTAGTCCATATTATTTTTTATACAAAATTACCCTTTTTTTCGTTTATAAACATGTCTAACACAACTAAACAAAAAAAAACAAGTAATTTAAACAAAAAAATAAACAACTAAATAAAACATATATATCATAACCATTAAATATATATAAAAACATGTAGCCACATGCAAACTTAATTCGATAATACTATAAAAATCAATTCTAGGTTTTAATTAACACATAATTAATTACTTAATATTGGAGTCATCCTCAATACGACATCTATCAATTAATTTACTTGTAAAATCTTAACAATTAAAAATATATATCATTGAATCCATGCTAAACATGCATGTTTTCATGGATTCCACATAACAATTATTGCATATAGTCACAAGAACGTTTACGTAAACACATAAACATGTTTCTAGGGTATTGTTTGGTTTGTAGAAATATTAGCCCAAGGACCATTTGTGTAAAAGCTGAAAAACCAAGGACTAATTCTACCATATTTCCAAACTTTGCTTCAAGGACCAAAATTGCCACTCTTTAATTCCACAAGGGCCTTCGTTGTTCATTTTCCAAAATAAAATCATCCGGGGACTAATTTTGCCAATTTGCAAAGTTAAGGGACCAAACTTGCAATTTCTCTAAACTTTTTACCCAAGGATCATTTTTGATAACTTTTGACTTTCGAAGGACTTTGGTTGACTTTTCTTTAAAATAATTGCTCAGGGACTGATTTTGTCAAGTTTTGAAAGTTGAGGGACTGAAACTGCCAATTATGCAAACTTTGTTCGTTTTTCATCTGTTTTTAAACATTTTGCATTTGAGACATATAAAACACGATCCTTGGATATTTTCTGCATTTTGATGCGTTTTTGAGTGTTTTTCGATGTTTTGGCAGTTCAGATACGATAAAAATGATGAGTGTTTGAGCACTCATCAATAAGTCATCGAAAAAAAAGGAAAAAAAATATATGTGATGACAATTATAGCCGATGTGCTAAATTATTATGAAGATGGAAAAAGAAAGTTATGTGATATGTTGTTAACCAATGTGCTAAGTATGAAGAATATTGTTATGGCGAATCGATGTATCGATATGTGAAAGTCCGAAGAGGAGTAAGATTGTAACTATAATCATTTTTGGGTTTGTGGTTTGTTCGGTAACTAGCAACAATGGGTATTAGACTTGACTTCATTTTTCTTTTAAAACCAATTTCATAAATATATCCCATGCCTTATCCTTACCCTTTTGACTTAGTGTAATTATTAAGTGTATTGACATGTAGTGACCATCCGAGTTCGTGAGGATCTAGAATACGCGCTAGCGAACTAAGGTTATACTTAGTGACCATCCGTTATTTGGTGATACAAGAATTCGCGGCAGCGATCTATTATGTTTTGCACAAGATATTTGCACGAAAGTCTTATTAACCCTTAGACTAAACGTTACAACCCGAATAAAAGTCCTTTTTAGATGTTTACACTTGGTGCTTACACCACGTCGGTGGAGTTTCGTTTCTTGTACAAGCCTATGGTAATAAACGGATCATGACAGAGCAATGAGTGTGATTTCTCTTATATATACTCCACCACCTAAATAAATGAGTGATTGAGTGAATTATACTTAATTTCTTTTTCGTGAGGTGTTTAGAAATGTTAATCATGCAAGAAAATCTATGGGTATTGTCAAACATCTCGATTTTTCACCACTAAAGCTTAAAATAATGAATCTTATCTCGTACTTGTACTTGGTAGATTTGCATCACATTTTTCTAATCATTCTTACACACCATGTGGATTTATTTTTATTTTTCTTAATATTTGCTTGAGGGCAAGCAAACCCTTAAGTGTGGGGGAGTGTGCGCTTAATTTTTCCCTTATTTATTAAAAAAAAATAAATAAAACTTAAAAGATTTGCGGTGTTTTCTAAATTTTCATAAATTTTTAAAATATATTTTTTTTATTTTGTCATTTAGTTATGCATTTTAATTTTTTTTTCTTAGATTTGCTTGAGGGCAAGCAAAGTTCAAGTGTGGGGGATTTGATAACGCTCAAAGTTAACATGTTTTTAGTCGCGTTATTGTTTGTTTTACGCATGGAAATTGGTCATATTTGTATATATTTGTTACTTAATCGTGGAAAAGTGTGTATGCTAGCCAAGAACAGGAAAATGAAGAAAAAGACGTAAAAATGATCAATAAACGAAGATTTATGCATGTATGAAGAATTCCCGACAAATAAAAGTCTCTTGGAGTATATTCGAGAAGATAAAAGTCATGAAGTTATCACTCCAAAGACTCAAGAATAAAGTACAAGAGGGAAAACGAGACGTGAAATGAAGAAAAGAAACTAAAACGAAGAAATAATGGAAGACTCGTTGTTCCCGACACACCTTCACCATTTTGGCCATAAGTTGAGCATACGAACTCCGTTTGACCTCCCGTTTTCGGCCACAGAAAGCTAAGAGAAAGATCTACAACTTTCATGTTTATCATTTCTGGCAGAACTGAACCATCCGATCGGATGGAATCCATCCGTTCGGATGGATGCATGCTGACCTCTCCAAGTCATTTTTAATGCAACATTAAGTGCCATTAAGCCTCTAGTCCGATCATGTCTCCTTAATAACTCCATTTCCTGGCATTTTTATGATCCTTTGTGCCCAAGAAACTTGCTTGGAGGCTAAGGGTGGTTTCTACCAATAAGTAGGACCATTTTGGCTTGGTTCTAGGTGTGCAAATCGAGCCTCCACCCTCAAGGACGAATTTCCACCAAAATAAAGGTACAATTCCAGCCTCCACCTTAAAGGAAGAATTGACACCATGTGCATTTCTAGCCTCCATCCTAAAGGAAGACTTGTCACCACCTTATCTCACCCAAAAGACCATAAACCTCTGCCGTTCATGGAGGACGTATCACCAAGTATTGGAGCGATTCTCTAGTTTGGTTAGATGTTGTAGTTGATTGGAGGTTTGAAGGTTGCTACAAATATTGTACCTTTGCCTATTGTAATTGATACCTTGGGTAAACTCTTGTTACTTTTAAGATGTTGAATGTTATATCTTACGTTTGGTTCTTGTTGTTTCATGTGATGTGTTTTGATAATGATAATTTCTTAATGCTTGTTTGGTAAATATGATAACTTGTGATAAAAGGTTGTTTGGATACAATTAGTGTTTGTTTGGTTTATGATGAAAGACATCATATTTGGTTAAATTGGTACTTGTCTTGTTTATTATTTTGATTAATCATTGTTGAGTCTATGTCGAGATTCTCAATAGTGGTTGATTTCAATTCATTAGTCGACAAATGTTTTGGTCTTGTACTTTGTGACGATTGTATAAGAAACTTAATTAACATAACAAGTAAAGGTTTAATTTGGATTTTAGGTCGAAAGGCAATCTTTTGAATATGTGTTTTCATCATCTTTCAAGTAAATGGTACTTAACAAATTAATGACATCAAAGTTATGTGTCGAAAGAACTCTTTGTCTGTGTTGGTTTAGGTATAAGGCTCATGACATGACCATTTGATTGAGGCTTATGCATATTTGATTTATAAAATACTAAATTATTATTGGTTATTTTGGCCGAAAGGATTACCTTTGATAATATGTTTTCCAAACTAAACATCCTAATATCCATGTAATCATTTGCCCAAACAGTATGTTCTTTGTGTGAATGTTCTCATATTGCTTTTCTTGTGGTTTGATCCGTGACAATCATAACCACCAATTTGGTACTTGCTCAAATAATCAAACAACACTTGAGTACAACCAAGTCTCTTGGGACGACCTGGACTTACCCACCTTTACTACATCGGACGAGTATACTTGCTCGTATGTGCTAGATAAGTAATCGGATAAATCGTGTTTATAAATTTTAAAACTTGCACTAATAAAATGCACATCAACACACATATTAACTTACGTGACCATATGTGTCGAATTTTCGTTACACTTAATCATGTTTGTATGGTTTTGTGTGACCATATATGACATTTGGTCACACTCTTCAAGTGTGTGACATATATTTGTCACTCTTAAATGCATTTCGTGACTAACGCTTCAAACTGAATTTTTAGTTGTCACACATTTAAAATTCATATGTGGCTAACTATTCAGCAAAGAATAGCAGTCACGTTTATATAATGTGTGACAAACTTGACTATATAATTTAGCCACATACACAAGTACTTCGTGTGACCATATATCTTCTTTGGTCACACTGTTCAATTGTGTGACATATATTTGTCACATATGTATATCTATAGCGTGACTAATGTTTCGAGCTGATTTGCATCGGTCACACGTCCCAAATTAAACGTGACTAAATGATGGAAAAATATTTACCAGTTACCCTCTAGTCACATATATACACAAATGCGTGACAAATATTTTACGAAATGGTCACACAAATCGGATCAAGTGTGGCTGTTTATTTAACGCTGGTACATTTAGTCACGCAAAAATGTCACAGTGTGACCGTTCAAAAACGACCATGTGTGACGAAAGGTCATTTTTGGCGTAGTGATAAACCATAGTATTTTCTCAAAGTTAGGATCCTTAATTGACATAGTACCATTACATCAGTTGATCTGCTAGTAATGATAGTATTCAACAAGGTAATTGTCGAACAATAATTGCCAATATCGTATTGCAATTCCTAGATCATTATGGGATTTACATTCACAAAAACCTTTGCAATGTAAGCATGTTTCATCCCCATCTTAATGCCTTGAGTCCAAGCTCTCACTTCCTACTCAATTTAAGTCGTCTAATTTAAAAAATGCAAACTTTCATAATTCCATTACATTCAGTTGATCTGCTAGTAATGAAATTACAAAGTTCACCTTTCCATTGAGATCTAGCCAAGTTCTCACATGACGTAAATCACAACTTCAAGTGTTCTTTAATTATATGGCATTCGACTCAATTTTTAAGGGTAGTAATTTTGACGTGTGATCAAAATAATGTATGAAGAAGCATGCATACAACTTCATGACATTGGTTTTTACAAAACATTTTCATTACCAATTCACTAAGATCAAATTAACAAAATTTTGGTTGAGGTATTGGGTTCATCAATTAAAGAATTACTAACAATTATCGTCCACTATACCGTACTTTTGCATAAGCCCTAAAGCTTAGTGTTTGGGGTAATCATAGTGGAATTGTAGTCAANAGTAATTTTGACGTGTGATCAAAATAATGTATGAAGAAGCATGCATACAACTTCATGACATTGGTTTTTACAAAACATTTTCATTACCAATTCACTAAGATCAAATTAACAAAATTTTGGTTGAGGTATTGGGTTCATCAATTAAAGAATTACTAACAATTATCGTCCACTATACCGTACTTTTGCATAAGCCCTAAAGCTTAGTGTTTGGGGTAATCATAGTGGAATTGTAGTCAATTCACCCTTAAGATGATATTGTACGTAAAATAGTGATATAGGTAAGTCTAGATCGGCGATCAAGCAGTTGTAGAGAACCGGTAGGTGCAGGATATTTAAAAACCCCTCTCTACAAGTACATATCACGGCGACTTTCGGTCCGCCTTTCACACACTATTGTACAAAAACATCAATCAACTAAACCTTGTAAATTTGACTCTTAATACCAAAACAAATTTCGCCATTTTTTTAGTCCATATTATTTTTTATACAAAATTACCCTTTTTTCGTTTATAAACATGTCTAACACAATTAAACAAAAAGCAAGTAATTTAAACAAAAAAATAATAAACAACTAAATAAAACATATATATAGCATAACCATTAAATATATATAAAACATGTAGCCACATGCAAACTTAATTCGATAATCCTATTAAAAATCAACTAGGTATAAGTCTCGTGCACGCACGGGGTTTACACATAAATCGAATTTGTTTTAAAATTTTAGTTTACTATATGGACATATAATAATTTATCCATGAAAATTATGATATAAGTACAACTAATAAATATGCATGAGTTTTTTCATTATGTATTAATATCTATTAATATTTTGTAAAGAAAATTATTGGATGAAAAGATTAACTTTGTTTAGCTGATATAGATGTTGAGGTTGAAGTTGATGTTGTTGTTTAACTTTAACTATTGATATCTGTTGTACAAAATGTGCGAGTTTAGTAGCACACAATAAGCGTTGATGAAGTTAAAATATACCCTGTAAAGTTTTTTAAAAGTATTTTTCCAGATATCCGTATATAAACTTTAAATAATAATTACATGAATCGCGTATATTTATTTTCATATCACAGCAACTTGTACTTACAATTTCATATTTATATTATCGTTAATAATAATTTAGTCTTATTTAATATTTAAACCCGTGTACGCATATATTAAACTTTTAAATTGGATAACATGAGTCCTTATTTAATGTATATAGTAAAAAAATAAAAAAATAAAAAAAAAATAATTAATAGATGAAAGTTTAAAACTAACATTTGTTTTAAAAATATTTAATGTATATTAAAACTACTTCATGTATTTACAAAATTTTCTAATTTTAATGGATAAAAGTCTCAAACTAACATTAATACTAATGTAATTGTAAACAAAGTCAATATTATAAAGTATAAGGGGTATAAACTGTAAGGGGTTATTTGTTTATTATCTAAAGTTATTAAAAAATATGGAGATTTATAATTTTACACTTATCTTTATATAATATATTTAAAATTCAACCACTAAAATTTATTAATTACCTCCTCTTTTTTTAAGTTTTTGTTTTCATAAATTTGACACCTATATTTTTATGTGTTTTTTTCCTTAACCAAATTCTCCACCAAATTTATTAAATTTTGACCAAAAGCAATTTAATTTTGACTTTTTATTAGCCAATCACGTCGCTCAATTTCGCCTACGTGGCAAAATCAAGCTCTCCTATTGGTCCAATTTTTTTTTCAATGAGAAGTGATTTGCAAAAACACTCCGAAATGATGTAATTCTTTTATTATATAAAAGATTATAGGTTTTAATTAACACATAATTGATTACTTAATATTGGAGTCATCCTCAATTCGACATCTATCAATTAATTTACATTTTAAAATCTTTAACAATTAAAAATATCATTGAATCCATGCTAAACATGCATGTTTTCATGGATTCCACATAACAATTATTGCATATTGTCACAAGAACGTTTACTTAAACACATAAACATGTTTCTTAGGGTTTCTAATCAAATTTAAAAATCAAAATCCAAAAACCCTAAAATTTATTTTAAAAAAATCGATTTATATAAAATTAGGTTTTTGATTTTTATAAACCCTTAATCTAAAAACATGCATAAAACCAAACAAGATTCGTTTTTTTTTTTTTTTTTTTTTTTTTTTTTTTTTTTTTTTATGTATTTTGGTAATTAATTACACATTATAACGGCTCTGATACCACTGTTGGAATTTTATACTCATGTCATACATATATAAATAAAAGCATCAAGTAAGCATAGCGGAAGCAATTAGGATCATATAATGCATAAATCGAATCCCTAGAGTATAGAGATTGTTTAATCGATTTTAAGAGAGAAAAGAAAGAGAGAAAACACCAAGTAATTGTGTGCAAGAGTTATGAAACAATGAACCTTGGGTTTTCTTATATAGTGGAGATAACTTGGAGTCCAAGGCATTGAGGAGGTGCCCTCCCTTGGCCGATCGGTTATGGAACTCCCCTAGGGATTCCGGAACCTTCTTGACCTTCCAATTATTTACTAATAAAACTTTCCTTTTCTTCGTCTAACGGTCGTTAGTCACTTTCCGTTAAATACTAACGGTCGTTAAGTGTTTTAGTGTTTTAATAATTATTCTAAACTTTTATAATAATTATTATCATTTACTTTTCATACGTAAAGTGTGCAATCCCGTGATCTCGAGTTCGATCCTAACACACGACAATTAATTTATGTTCATAAAACTAACAATAGATGCACCTACTCCACCAGCAACTAGTTTTGATACAGAAAAAGGAACCTACATATATGCATTTGGTAATTGTGATGTAGAAAATGCAAATACTAAAGATACAACACATTATTTAAATATTAAAATTCATTGTAGCAAATACTATTCATATAAGAGAGGTAGAAAAATGCACTAGAATATGCTTAATTACTAAGTTATATAGAAAAGGTATATGCACTTTTTATCCATAAGCTTCTAATCTTTATAGACTTTTAGTGTTTGTCAAATCAGATTATATATAATGTAACATGTAAAATTACCAAAATAGAAACCAAGAAGATTTGGTTTTATATAAATAAATAATATGCAACACTGCAAAATACATACTGTGAGATAGGTTGGGTTCAAGCCTCGTTGGAGGTATTTGTGATGTATATTGTGAGATAGGTGGTATAAGGATTGAAAAAAATGCCGTTAAAAAGAAAAGTCGATTAACTATTATTTTTCTTGTTCTAATAATAAACTAGAGATAGTAGCCTAAAAATGTATCTAACTTAAAAATTTTCCTATTGTTGTGTAGTCAATTTAATATATGCATACACATGTAAGAACAATTTTTGTTAATATAAATTTATTTTGGGCATGTTTGGCGCCAGAGATTATGAAAGATTATGGAGGCTTAAGATTATTTTTTAGAAAATACGCTTTGGTCAGAAAAATCTTTGTTTGGCAAACTAAGATTGTGAATTATTTTAGAAAAATAAGTTCTTAAAACCACCTTTTAAAAGATTATGGAGATTATTTTTCACAAATTAACCGGTTTAATCTTTTTCATCAACAGCACTAGCACCACTGCAAAAAAATAATAATAATAAATAAAAAATAAAAAAAAAATCTACAATTTAATATTTTTCAGCATCAACACCAGCATCAGCAACAGCACTAGCACCAGTACTAGCAACATATGTTTTTGAGATTGATTTTGTTTCCATCCAAAAGCAACATAAGTCAAAGAAAAATCAGGGGTAATCATATAATCTTTTCATAAGTGAAGAATTGTGTTTCCAAAGAGTAGCTCGGTAGCTGCTTATCTAAAATGGCGTTTTGAGGAGTGTCAAACGCAAATAATTACTTCATCGCATTTCTTACCCAAACACTATAAACTAGATTTATTGTGTTTTCAAAACGCAATAATAAGATAATCCGATTTGAAACGAACCCCTTAATGTAAAATTACATAAAAATACATATTAAAGTAAATTGAGATATATTTCAAGCTTTTGTGTGACCATTATATTTTAAAGTGTATGTATTCAATTTGACTAACTATAAGCCATCATAAGCCCATTTCAATGAGTTTGGGCTTATAGAGGCTTATGCCATATAAAAGCTTTCATAAGCTATAATAACAAACAAACTTATTCTATAAGCTCAAGTCCTTATAAACTGTTAAAAACCTTGCGTTAAACACAACATAAAGGTACTCTTAAATACATTAACATGTCTCTTTTATCTAAATGAGTTCAAACATTTTAATTTGTCGATTAATCTTAATAAGCTATCAAAAACAATTAACGAGGGCTTAAAATTATTGTTTATAACTCATAATGTATGATAGAACCATGTTCTATAGAAGGTGTAATATAGTAAAGTGTAACAAAGTGTGTCAAGTGTTTTTACAAGTTTAGTGATGTTTACGTATATATTTTATAAAGTTCAATGGCTCCAAAATGTCATGTTTCATAAATTCAGTAACTCAAATGAATCAAATGAAAGTTTTGTTAACTCAAGCGATTTCTTTTGAAAAAGTTAGTAACATATTTGTATATAAGTTGAAATTTTGCAATAGGTCATGGACCATTGTTGTTACTTTCTTGTTCTTGTATATATCATTGACTCAGTTCTGTAGCTTTCCTATTTACTTGCCACACTCAAATTCTTCTCCACCAAAAAACTCCAACTGTTTAAATAAATCAATCTTTCATCCAACCATCCATAATATTTGGCAGTAGGATAAGAAGTAGATACCGTGCTCTTCAATAGGAAAAAGGTGATATTTGTTCTTGAGTTTGGAATCGAAAATGACAAGTAACAGTGAACTAAAAGACGAGCTTTTGGAGCAAGTATACCACGAAAACTGCCCAGGTTGCAAAGTAGATCGTGACAAACGAATGCAAACTGGTTTCCCCCTCAAGGAACTCATTTTTATTTGGGTCATCGTCTTATGTGTTGGTAAGTTCGTTCCTGCTTTCAGTATTTCTATACCTTTAAAGTTAGAAAAAATAATATAAATTATAGGTTTATGTTGACAGCCGAAAGGTTTTTACAAGAACAATATGTATCTAGTGTTTTTTTTTTTTTTTTTT
>LBNU01007382.1:27589-49929 GCA_014162995.1 Artemisia annua
TTTGTTAACTCAAGCGATTTCTTTTGAAAAAGTTAGTAACATATTTGTATATAAGTTGAAATTTTGCAATAGGTCATGGACCATTGTTGTTACTTTCTTGTTCTTGTATATATCATTGACTCAGTTCTGTAGCTTTCCTATTTACTTGCCACACTCAAATTCTTCTCCACCAAAAAACTCCAACTGTTTAAATAAATCAATCTTTCATCCAACCATCCATAATATTTGGCAGTAGGATAAGAAGTAGATACCGTGCTCTTCAATAGGAAAAAGGTGATATTTGTTCTTGAGTTTGGAATCGAAAATGACAAGTAACAGTGAACTAAAAGACGAGCTTTTGGAGCAAGTATACCACGAAAACTGCCCAGGTTGCAAAGTAGATCGTGACAAACGAATGCAAACTGGTTTCCCCCTCAAGGAACTCATTTTTATTTGGGTCATCGTCTTATGTGTTGGTAAGTTCGTTCCTGCTTTCAGTATTTCTATACCTTTAAAGTTAGAAAAAATAATAAAAATTATAGGTTTATGTTGACAGCCGAAAGGTTTTTACAAGATCAATGTATCTAGTATTATTTTTTATATTTTTTTTTGAATTGTTTTTAAACGCTGAATTTTATTTTTGCGATTTTATAAATTTTAGAGAAAACATAACAATACAAATTCCAGACCTTTTCCTATGATATGCATCAATTTATTTTATTCACTTGGTATTCATCATCTATAAAGATCCTATTTCTTTTTGTCTTTTTCGACTTTCGTTTGTTTCTTTTTTATGTACTTGTTTTCAATTTCTTATTTCTCAAGTCGAAGGTACTTTTGCTAGTTGCTACGGTAACTCAGATTTTTATTTATTATCTTATATTTATAAGAAAAGGATAATGACTTGAAGGAACGCAAAAAATAAGAAAATGTGTCATGAACTTATAGCATCCACAATGCAAAATTTTTTTAATGATTTTTTGCATTTAATGCATATCATATTTAATGAATAAGACCTTAGGGAAAGACTTGAAGTTTATTAATTTGGTTTGAGCATATAGGAATCAATCAACCACATTCATTTCATATAAAATGGTTGGTTGGAGACTTGATACCAAAAAATGATAGCAACAATGATAGATCCATAGTAGTATGAATTGGTGACTTTTCTCTACAACTCCGACGAGGTCCATGTACTTTTATTATTTATTAGTAACTTTATAACACTTTACAAGTTATACTTTGTATTTTAATGATATATTTTATTTTTTTTATTTATTAAATGAGCCATTTTAAAAGTGATACCTATACCTTCAACTTTATACCAGACAATAACAATGATAATGGTACTTTTGATTTGAGATATCCTTGTAATAAAAATCATACCTATAGTGATTTCGGGTTGTATACCAAACTCATCCAAGTCTTTCTAAAAAGCATTTTAAAAAGTTTTCAATGAAATGCAAAAAAATATGTTCAAAAGACTTTTTGAAATTAAAGCTATTCTTAGTTTATGCATTGAAAATGCTCAATAAAGTGATATGATGAGGGGAGCTAAAAAGATAATTAAATAGGTATGAAAGGCAAATTACTCAAGTTACATTATTTTAAAGTATTGCTATTATCTCTGAATTTTTATTCATAATTCATCCACCAAACTATAATATCATACTATTTAGAATCCAATATATATCACTCATAATCTTCGACCTTCATTTCGTCACTATATATTATTTAATGTGAAAATCTAAAGGAACAATTGTTGGGTGAGTAACCAATTATCATGACTGATTGTGTCTATATCATAGTATACTGTAATAAATAAGTTGTCCACCTACCCAGATGCAGCGACAACTGTAAGAAAATGATATCTTTGTTAATAAACACGTGCTATTCTGAATTATCTCAACAAGGAGAGAGGGTGTGGAGCCGTAAAGAGCGCATGAAACACATTTTCCAGTACACCAGCCCACCTGCTTTTGCAGGGAAAATAAAAAAATTTAAAACTTTGAGAGGAGAGGGAGAGAGTGTACTGTATTTAGTAGACGAATGCTGAGAGTATTGGGTATCCTCGTGTCATAGAGGTGGTGTGGTAGCCAAAAAGTTACATATTTTTAAATACTGAGTTCAGTTTTATTTTTGTGATTTTACAAATTTTAGAGAAAACATAAGAATACAAATTCCAAACCTTTCCTATGATGTGTATCTATTTTTTTTATGAAATTCACAAAGTTATTCACAAAAGGATGTGTCACTTTATTATTAGTGTATTTTTTTTAGTTTCTCTCTCTTTTTATTTATAAGTCAATCACGTAGTGACACATCCTTTTGTAGGGGTGAGCATCGGGTCAAAAGCGACCCTACCCGACAAAACCGAAACCCGGAACTTGGAAAAAACCCAAACTGAAACCGAAATTACTCGGTTTTTCTCGGTTCGGTTTCAATTCGGTTTTTCCTGGTTTTTTCTCGAACCGGACCGAACCGACTCGAAACCGAAACTCGGTAAAAACCTAAACCGAGTTAGAACCGAGTTTTGTCGGTTCGGTTTCGGTCGACTCGGTTTTGTAGGGTTTCTCGGTTTAGTTCGGGTTTAATTCGCCCTCTTATCTTTTTTGTAAACTCGATATATATGAAATATAATATAAATATATAAATATTTTTATATTTTTTGCCGTCTTATGTTAAGCCTTGTAAACGTAAAAGTTTCGCTTTGACCACTTAAACGTGAGACTTGGTCACGCCGCCACGTCACGCCTCGCACTATTTATTTCTTGCTCGTAATATTTGTCCTTCATTTCTTCACTTATTATCACCGATAGGAACAAATATTATTTAGCTTTATTGTGTACTTGTATGGATGAAAGAAAAAGTGAGAAAAAGTTTTTTGTGTACTTGTATGGATGAAAGAAAAAGTGAGAAAAAGTTTTTTTTTTTTTTTTTTTTTTTTTTTTTTTTTTTAACTTGAGAGAAAAAGTTGATGTACAAAAAATCTAATGGAACAATTGTCGGGTGACGTACGTAACCAAAATCATGACTGAATACTGATTGCGACTATATAATAATAAGTTGTCCAGCCACCCACATGTAGTGACAACTGTAAGAAAATGATACTAGTATCTTTGTTAATAAACACGTGCTATTCTTATTTCGTAATTTGACTAAACTTGTTAGGGGTGAGCTTGGTTCGGTTTGGCTCGGTTTTTGTATAAAACCGAAACCGAATCGAAATATTTTGGTTTTTTACTTTTAGAAACCATTCGGTTTCGGTTTTTTGTCGGTTTGGTTTTTTCGGTTGTCAGTTTTTTTGGTTTGGTTTTTCGGTTTTTTCGGTTTCTATACGATCTTTCGAGCTTTGCTTTTTCAAAATAGATTTGACATATATCATAAAATAACACCTTCACAGCTTTAAAAAAACAATCCAAACAACCATTAAGAAAAACAAAAAATACAATAATGACGATAAGAAACAAATGACCATATTAAATCCTAAAAAAGAGTTGTTTATGTGTCATAGAGCAACACAATAATAACAATAAAAACAGAAAAACACCCTAGAAGAGAACTTATTATCCGTCCTAAATGACATGTTCAAGAAGCATATGAAACAAAGAGTAGTTACTCGACATGATATAGTTACATGTCGGTCTTAGATGCATTTTGACTTTAAATGTCGGTTCGGTTTCTATTGGTCGGTTTTTAATGCTAAAACCAAACCGAACCAAAAACTTCGGTTTTTTCAAAATATAGAAACCGAACCGTCGGTTTTTCAGTTGGTTTTGGTTTTTTTGGTTTCGGTTCTTCGGTCTTTTCGGTTTAGTTTCGGTTTTTTGGTTTCTTGCACACCCCTAAAACTTGTATATAGCTTATTTTCTTCCTATACAGCGTTGATCAAATTAGGTTCAGGGTGCGCTTGGTTCAAAATAGGGAATGAGAAAGGGAAAGACAAAAGGAATGCTAAGAAAAGGGAAAGGATAAGGAAAGCATTCCCCCTAATTTATTGGGTAATGGCTCATTACCCACTATTGGGTAATGGGTCATTGCATTATACTTTATCAAACAACTTTTTTTATTATCTTTCTCATTCCTCACCCCATAACCCCTATCAAGCATGCCATCATTGTTGAATTTTATCAATTAATCAGAAGAGTCATTTTTAAATTGAACCCTCGTAAAATCAAACATGCATTTGTCCATTTTGAGTTTTATCCCATTAAATAAAATATTTTACAGTAAACAATAATTCATAATGCCGTGTCCCACGAAACAATAAATATTAAACTAATAATAACGAAATCACAACCATCGTCTTTAATTAACTAAAACTAAAATGGTCTAATATACTTACAGTACTTTTAGAAATAGCATAAATATGTAATCAAAAATTCAAAATACTTTCGGTTTTAGTTATTTGTGCATGGCAACACAAAATTTAGACTAAACTATAAAGATGGTCCATGTGGTATGCGTTGACTTTCACTCTTGGTCTTTTGACTTTTTTTTTTGCACTTACATTCACCAACTCCGAAACCCTTAACACTAATGGTCCCTTGACCAAACGGTGTTATGTTTGACTGTTAAACACCCCTCATGTGACTTGCACATAAGGGTAAAAATGTCATTTTAGTCTCTTTCTTCTTTATCATCTTCTCCCACCAATGTGGGTCCCATTACTACCCTTCTTCTTCCTTTTTTATCCTCACCCAGAAACACCCCTCTCCCACCACCACTATTATTTCAAAGATAATCAAAACAAAATATTAAAACACATTTGACATATCATTTCAAAGATAATCGCAAAGTACTAGTGGTCTTTGGTTTCTTTTCCAAAGTCCACCAAGATGTGTGAAACTTTAGTTGGTAAAGGTTTTGAAAAACAGAGAATCTGGTGCTAAGTCAAACGCAAATTATAAAGGGTTTGGGTCATAAAATAACAACGAACTTTCTTCATTGTTTCGTTTTGGTACGTGAACTCTGAAAAAGTTGTGTAAATGTAACGAACTTTCATAAGGTGTTCCAATCTGCACATTTTGATGACGTGTCACATTATAAATGGTGTCACGTGTCAAACTTTCAGGTATGACATGTCATCAAAAGCTGCAGATTAGAACATTTTATGAAAGTTCGTTACATTTACACAACTTTTAGAAAAGTTCATTTGAAAATCGATACATTTGAAAAAGTTCATTGCTATTAATAACTAAAACCCAATTATAAAAGTTAAGAACTTCACGAAAAAGTTATCCACACCACAACGTTGTGTATAATCCGATCAAGAACCTTATAAACATGTCGTTATAAAAACTACAAATACGTCCATCAGCATGTTTATGTTAGATCATAATATATGTATCTCGATGTTGATATCTAACATCTATTTCCCTATTACATTTCAGCATTGCCGATATCGTCACTGTTTCCGTTTCTTTATTTCATGGTAAGTGTGTTCACTACTGTCGCTTATTGATTTCAATCTTTTTTTTGTTGCAGTCGTAGTATTTTCATTATCTTGATTTCTATTATAGGTGAGGGATTTTAACATTGCAGAAAAAGAGGAGGATATTAGTTACTATTCAGGCTTTGTCGGTAAGCAATTACTATTTAACAAAAATCGAATCCCTAAAGTTAGGGATTGTTTGGTCGAATTTTGAGAGAAGAAAAGAAAGAAAACACCAAGTTAATGTGTACAAGAGATAAGAAAACAATTAACCTTAGGTTTGTATATATAGTGTGAGATTACTTGGAGTCCAAGGCACAAAGGAGGTGCCCTCCTTTGTGTGGCCGGTCCAATAGGAGTCCCCAAAGGGATTACGGAACCTTCTTGACTTTCCAATAATTCACACAATATACTTTCCTTATTTTCGTCTAATGGTCGTTAGTCAATTCCGTTAAATACTAATGGTCGTTACTCGTATTGTGTTTATTAATAATTATACATAACATTTATAAATAATTATTCATTTACTCTTCATACGTAAAGTATGCAATCCCGTGATCTCGAGTTTGATCCTAACACACACTATTAATTTATGTTCATAAAACTAACAATAACACTTACCAGGGTAAAAACCTTTTATCTAAAAAAAAGAAACCTGACCATATCCAATACACTTTAACCACGAGTCGACGACTCTCTAACACCAAAAACACGACGCTCCGAGTCACAAAACCATGACCATATCCAACACACTAAACCACGAGTCACCCTTATTGATATGTCATATGTTCATTTATATACTGGGAGAAGCATGTGATATTTTACTAATAGTCTAATATCAAACAAGACTATTCGATCTACATTTAAACCTCAACAACGCAAATAAAGGGATACAAGCTTTGTATACTAGAATTAAAACATTACACTCAGTTCTTGGATGTTTAACACTTCAACCAAAACCATGTTCATAATTTATTTCATTTGCCAAGTTTCAATTAACATGACCATTAAGAAACAAGTTTACTAATTATACCGTTACGCTAATTAGTCGAAGCTTGTAACTCCATCTCCATTTTCTGCCCCATAGCTTTCAAACTCGATTCAATATAGCCATACAAATCTTCCAATCTCCACCCTTGAATAGGATCCGCTTCAAAAGACCACTCGATCATGCACCCTCCATCATCAACTTCATTCACTTTTATCTCCACGACATAATAAGTAAACCCCAAGTTGTTCTCAACTATCTCATAGCTCAAACAACGTTGTATAGGATCAATCGACACCAATTTCTCGTGACACCACTTGATGATGGTCTCGCCGTTAGATGATGGTACGGTTGAAGCACAATATCTTACGAGACCGGGTTGACCATGTTGTCCTTCAACATGATGGCATGTGTCAATGGTTGGAAGCCATTTGTGTAATGAACAAAAGTCTTCAAAAAGTGGCCAGATTTGTTGTGGTGGTGTGTTTTTTAGTTGTGTTGTGGCTTTGCCTTTCCATTTTGAAATTGTGGTTTCTTCAGCCATGAGAGAGACTTTGAGAATGAAGTCTATGCATACATGTTTTTATATAGACATGAGTGATTTAAAGGTCGTTATTTTTGGTAAATGACGTGCTAAAAACGTACTATTAGTGGATTCCGTATGTTGCTAATATTAAAACTGAGTAGGGGTAAACGAATATTTGAAATATTATTTAAAACTTTAAAACTTTAAGCTAGTCAATAAAGTTTAATATTTTATTTCAACGGTTATTTAATCAATATTAAAGGGAAAACCTAGTTTTGCACTTGATCAATACCAAAAAATAAACTGATGAAGAACATTTTTTTCTTTGTATAGTTGCAATCCAAAGCCAATGCTAAGTGTACAATTTCCAGTATATAATTACAAGGCTTTGGTTCGCTTTCTTTTTATCAAAGGCTTGGATCTCGGCTTAGGTTCAAGTCGAATTATGCAAATTGGAGCTGCTCGATTTAGCGCCCTTTTGACATTGGTTTTGTTTATACTTTCAGTTTGGGTTGCCTCTTGTGGTGTGGACTGTGGTGTGGCGTGGCTCTCTTGACCTTCTTTCCTCTTGTTTGTATAGTTCTCCTATTCGGAGCCATCTTCTTGTTGTGTTATAAAAGTCAAAAAAAAAATAATAATAATAATAAAAAAAAAAAAATAAATAAATAAATAAATAAAATAAAAATTAAGATTAAAATTATCGTGTAAACCACTTTACTTAATTTATTGAAATACATATCTATCTTGTAAATAGCTTATAACTTGCAAACTAAACTTGTTACGTTGGCGTGTATTTCTTTTTGGCGAGAATCCATTTTTTGTCTCACTATATTTTCTTAACGTTATTAATTTTGTTTTGCTAATTTCTTAAACTAATGATTAAGATTAACTATTTTGACTATTTAAAAATCATCAAAGTTTTCAAAATTCAATGTTAATTTCTTAATTCAATGTTAATTTCTTAAATTAAAGTTATTTTGTTCATAGACACTTAAAGGACACTAAGGTGTTTCTTTTTTTCTTTAGCTAAGGGTTTGGGTCCACAAGGGTCCACACAAGTATTTAATAATATTTGTTTTTAATGTGGAGCCCACTTATTTCCACTAATAAGTCTATATCTATAAGGCATAAAAAGTCTTCCTCTCCCTATTAAGACACACTAAGGGGGTGTTTCTTTTTCTCCTTAGCTAAAGGATCATGTGGGGTCCACCTCTATTAGAGCCTCTTAATGGGGAGATGTTAACATTTTTAGCTTTGTGGATATAGAGGAACTAAGAGAAAATTGTGGGTCCTACTTAAAAAATAAATACTATTAAATGTTTAGTGGACCTAATCTCTTAGCTAAAGAAAAAAAGAAACACACCCTGTCATAAGTCCCATATGACCCTCACACATCTCTTAGCTAACAAAAAAAAGAAACACCCAATAAGCAGCTCTTTATATCAATTCTGGAAATAATCATCATTCATTTCATATTTTAAAATTTATTATTTCATATTTTAAAATTTATTCCTTCAGCTTTGCTTGCAATTTTATTGTGCCATTCAACCTACATATAATACAATATTTTCACTTTCACTTTTTCGATTTCACATTCCTTTTCTTTTAACACTTTTTATATAAACCATAATATTGCTCATGATATTAATTTATCCTGTGACAACGTGAGGCCAATAAATCCTTATTTGAGTCAAACTTGAACCACAATTACAACTCAAGTACCATTAGTTTTGAACCACAAAAATTAGAAAAGAGCAAAGTAAACATTATCTTCAAAGTTAATTTTCCGCAAGTATAACTACTCAATAATCGTATAAATGAGCCGAGTCGAGTCCGAGCCTTCCAAAGCAAAGCTCGACTCATTTCTAAGGCTCGAGCATGAGCTCGTTTCGAAGCTTATGCTTTTAGCTCGAGCTTGTAAAACATGTCACAAGCTGAGCGTTCAAACCGATCTTGTAAAATATGTTACGTGCTTAAGCTAAAAGCATAAGACTCAGAGAGATCTCACATCAAGCCTTATGAACATAAATGAGCTGAGCTCGGCCTTTGGCAGGCTCAGGCTCGACCTCCCATCTACACCCTTATCTGGTAGTTATACCTGTGAGAATTCACATACTAGAAGCTTTATCTTTTGTTTTAACTATATTGAGTTTATAGTATTTTTTTTAGAAAGTTAACTGTTTATTATGAAACGAAACAAGAAACAACATACAAAAGAAATGGCAACCCACCTTTTTAGCAAGACAATTAAAAATGATGAGCTCCAAACTAAAAGAAACTTATTCGTAAATGTGACATTAAAAGGTATAAGATCATAAACTTATTCATAATTTAATACATGTATAAATTTGTTATAAGTTTATATATAATGAAATAATATGAAATGAAAAATTATAAATTAATGTCCTAATATGACATGCCAAACTTAGTAATGTTTTTAAAAACTTTAAATGTTCTAAGTTTTCCTTTAAATTCAAAAAAATCAAAAGTCAGGCGTGTATTAATTGTGTTTACCACGGGCACATATTTACGATTTCTTTTAGAACGGCAATTCTTTTTCACACCTATACCACCTATCTCATAATATATCTTACAAATGTCTCTTAGCGAAACTTGAACCCACAACCTCTATGTTGGTGAGAATTCACGTACCACTAGACCAAAAGCTTTAGTAATATTTACGCATATCAACTACCGCATAACATCTCATGTCAAGTTGACCGAAAGTCCTTCGGTTCACTTATTTTCTTTCAAAGCGATACGATTAATCTACGCGTGCCATATATAGTATATATGAAAAGGGAGAAAAAAGAACAAAGGAGAGGTTAGTTGAGTTAAGAATCATAACTCCATGTACACTCGTATCAAGAAGTGTAATTCTTTATTCATGCATGTTATAGTTTTATACTCCATAGGAGAAAAAATATGATTAGTAGGACCATAACAATGATGTACGCCTTATTTTTCACGCAATAGAAATGAGATAAATAATCGATGACTAATTAGTACATATTTGAAAGTGAAGTTTACGTTGATGTAGCGGTGACGTGACACACATAACAAGACCACGTCCTCTTACATCTAGTGTTATAAGGCAAAACTTCACTCAATTCAAGTATCTAATTATATGATCATCAACTTAGTTTACATGAAAATCTGTTAATCGAAATTTGGAAGCCGTGACAGGATGAAACTCAAAATTTTGTTAAAGATTTAGCAAATGTGCAGGTAAAAGTGCGCGAATATTTACCTACAAAATACGTTTATGCAGGACCTTGCAAGGTGCGGTATCAAGAGGAACAAATTATATTCTCTCCAAAGAATTTATACCATATAAAAGAAAGAGAAATGATATATGGACCTAATTATAGACCTAATTGTAGACCTAAAACTATGTGGCATCATCCTGATGGGTTGTAAAATAAGTGGGTCCCTGTCTGCAACCATCAGGATGATGCCACGTGTCTTTAGGTCCACAATTAGGTCTACAATTAGGTCTATGTATCAATTCTCTAAAAGAAAAGAATGCATAGATCAATCAAAAAGAATAAAGTCGTTTCTTAAATGCACAAAGATAATAGAAAAGGTTCTCTATAGCTAAAGTCGACATGATAGCTTATTACAATATCATTACCACTTAATAGCACAATATGATTGAATCAAACCCAACATACAAAATTTATTTTGTAACAAAGTGATGCAGTGGATGATCTCACGTAGATAATCCTGATAGTATTAGAAATGTAAAAAATTGATAAACGAACATTACATTCATTAATATTCATGACTTTATGTGGTGTAGAACCTAAAGATCTTGCTTAATTTGAACAAGAGCATCTTCCATTTTCTTAGCAGCTTGATCAAGTCCATTTTGATACTTTTGAACCAAAAATTCGTACGTTAGCCCTTCGATCGGATCAACTTCAAACGACCACTCAACAAGGCATCCTTTGGCACCGGTAGGAACTATCTTGATGGTTGAAAGATATGACTTGAACCCAACATTGCAATCTACCATCTCATAGCTCATAGACATCTTG
Source organism: Artemisia annua (assembly GCA_014162995.1). NCBI lineage: Eukaryota > Viridiplantae > Streptophyta > Magnoliopsida > Asterales > Asteraceae > Artemisia > Artemisia annua. The sequence goes on from LBNU01007382.1 coordinate 38,557, forward strand.
TTCGTGTCAACGGCTACTAATCGCTCCTTGGACCAGCTAACTTGCTCAATGCTGCCATCGTTGTTTGGGAGCGCGAAACCGGCACAATAGCGTGTAGCACCAACCTCGCCATTTAGTCCATGGACACCATAACATGTAGACAAATTAGGAAACCATTTGTGGAAGTTAAAGAAGTCTATGAACAAAGGCCAAATTTCATTTGCACTTGCTTTTGTTAACGTTGTTGTAACCTTACCTTCCCATTTCGCCATTGATGATCTATTCTCCATTGCTTAGTGTTTCTTTATGAGAGGAAATGTTTTAGTAAGAAATGTTGTGTCACGTTTAAGTTCGTCTATACAAAACAAAAGTATTTTGTTATGCAATAAAGTTATATTAATATGGATTGGATCTTCAAAGATATAGTTTTGCTAAAAAGATAAAGATCTTCAAAGATATAGTTTTAATTAACAAGATTTGTCTTCTTTCACAACTAAAGTTTATGGTCCTTCGATTAAAAAAGTACAATGTCGGTTTGTCATATACTATCTGAATTACTATTTTCTTTAAGAATATGAAAATTTACTTGCAGTTAAAATGTTTAATAAGAACAAAGACATATTTTGAACTATCGAAGTTATTTCTTTGTTGTTATCTTCTTAAGAAAACATACCTGGAATGAAATTGCAATATAACCATTTTGAAACATTTTAGAGATGTATATCTATATGACTATGTAATTATGTTTGCTAGGAACAAATGACTAGATTTGGAAATATTATTTGCGATCTTATGACATAAAGTCGTCCTAATCCTTTGGTACTTGAAATGTCTATGTCATAACTCACCACTTGAAATGTCTTTTAAATTAATTGATCCTTCACGTTGTCATTGCAAATTATTTATTTTTGATAGTCGTCCCCATCTCAGAATTTGATAGTCATGTTTCACATATTTTCTTTTGAACACATTTTTCAAAGAGTAAATTACACCGTTCGTCCCTATGGTTTGCCCAAAATAACACCGCAAGTCCCTTGGTTTTCATTTTTGCGTCATGAGTCCTTATAATGAAGTTTGGTAACACCATAAATCCCTATCATTAACGATCGTTAGCTTTCTCCGTTAACTCCCACATATACCTTACATGTGTCGTCCATTTCTAACGATCATTAGTTTTTTTCACGTTTTCGTCCGTTTTTGCACGGCTTCGTCCGTTTTGCGCGTTTTCTTCCATTTTTGCACATTTTCGTCTGTTTTTGCATGTTTTGGACGTTTTCGTCCGTTTTTACTCGTTTTCGTCCGTTTTTGCATGTTTTTGTCCGTTTTTGCATGTTTTTGTTCGTTTTTGCACGTTTTCATTCGTTTTTGCATGTTTTCGTTCATTTTTTCACACTTTCGTCAGTTTTTGCATGTTTTCATTCGTTTTGCACGTTTTCGTCCGTTTTGCAGGTTTTCGTCTGTTTTCACACATTTTTGCTCGTATTTGCACGTTTTCGTCAGTTTTTGTTTGTCTTTGCACGTTTTTGCTCGTTTTTGCACGTTTTCGTCCGTTTTTGTTTGTCTTTGCACGTTTTCGTCCGTTTTTGCACGTTTTCATCCGATTTTACATGTTTTCATCCGTTTTTGCACAATTTCGTTCGTTTTTGCATGTTTTCGTTCATTTTTTCACATTTACGCCCGTTTTTACACGTTTTCGCTCATTTTGCATGTTTTTGCACGTTTTCGTCCATTTTAGCATGTTTTCGTCCGTTTTCGCACGTGCTAAAATGGACGAAAGCCTGCAAAAATGGACATAAACGTTCAAAAATGGACGAAAACGTGTAAAAATGAACGAAAACGTGAAAAAAATAGACAAAAACGTGCAAAAACATGAAAAAACAGACAAAAACGTGCAAAAACGGACGAAAACATGCGAAGACGGACGAAAACATGCAATAACGAACGAAAACATGCAAAAATTGGCGAAAACGTGTAAAAACGGGCGAAAACGTGAGAAAAACAAACCAAAACGTGCAAAAACGAACAAAAAGGTGCAGAAACAGATGAAAACATGTAAAAACAGACGAAAACGTGCGAAAATAGACGAAAATGTGTAAAAACGGACGAGAACATGAAAAATGAACGAAAAACTGCCAACGGACGAAAACGTGCAAAATCGGACGAAAACTTGCAAAAACGGACAAAAACGTGCGAAAACGGGTTAAAACGTGCGAAAACGGACGAAAGTGTCCAAAACGGACGAAAACGTGAAAAAACGAACGAAAACGTGCGAAAACGGACGAAAACGTGAAAAAAGTCAACGATCGTTAGAAATGGACGACACATGTATGGCACATGTGGGAGTTAACGGAGAAAGCTAACGATCGTTAATGATAGGGATTAATGGTGTAACCAAACTTCATTATAAGGACTTATGACGCAAAAATGAAAACCAAGGGACTTGCGGTGTTATTTTGGGCAAACCACAGGGACGAACGGTGTAATTTACTCTTTTTCAAAATAGCAAGTTACTAAAACATTAAAAAAACTGACTTTATTCAACTTGGAATAACTAACGTCTTACTAACAGCTTATCAAGCTTATCAAAGATCAACTCTATATCAAGGACATCACAGCTCAATAAGATCCATCAGTCTATGACCAAGCAACAGAGGAATAGGCTGAATGTTATGTGTACATGTAATACCATTTGATAGCTTAGTCTTAGTAGAAGTCAAAGTTGTAAGTCAACAAGTAGCTTAGTATAAATATATGTACTCATTCACTTCTCATTGTAAGAATTCATTATGAAATAACACAATCATTTTTTCCCTTCTCATTTCTCTCTGATTACAACTGTTATCATGGTATCAGAGCATAACCACCATAACTAGTCGTAAATAACAAACTCCACCACTACATAACAAACTCCACCACAAAATAACTAACTCCGGCGACCGTAACAACTTCCGGCCACCACAAACCATCACAACAATCGTCAATTTCAATAAATCAACCATCAAAACACATCAAATTCACTCAGGATAAAGAATCCGATCACCAAATCATCTAAATCTATCACAAATCACCAAGAATTGATCAAGAAATGGCACCATAACCGTTATCATGGTATCAGAGCATAACCACCATAACTGGTGGTAAATAACAAACTCCACCACTACATAACAAACTCCACCACAAAATAACTAATTCCGGCGACCGTAACAACTTCCGGCCACCACAAACCATCACAACAATCATCAATTTCAATAAATCAACCATCAAAACTCATCAAATTCACTCAAGATCAAGAATCCGATCACCAAATCATCTAATTCTATCACAAATCACCAAGAATTGATCAAGAAATGGCACCAGAATCATCAAATCAAAACACCACCACAAGAACATCACAAACCACCGCCACAACTGATTTTACATCACCAAATCACCCACTCTATCTTCATCCCAATGATCATCCAGTATTAGTTTTAATTTCAAAGAAATTGACAGGATCAGACAATTACAGCTCTTGGAAAAGGAGTATGATGATTGCACTGAATGCAAAGAACAAGTTGAAGTTTGTTACTAGTGAACTCATGTAGCCTAATGCTGAATCAGAAGAGAAAGCCTTATGGGAGAGAACTAATGACATGATAATCTCATGGATACTCAACACCATTTCAGATCAGATAAGTAATAACTTGAATTTTGTGAACACTGCTTATGATTTGTGGAATGAACTCAATGAACACCATGCTCAGTTAGATGGCCATAGGATTTATCAGTTAGCACATGATATAGCTCAGTTGAAACAACAGAATTGCACCATTGAGGTCTATTATCATAAGCTTAAAGGACTGTGGGATGAAGATGATGCCTTAGAAGCACCTTATCTGTGCAATTGTGCTTGTAATTGTGAAAATGGTAGATACACTGGAGATAGGGACAAAGGAAAAGATTGATTTTGTTTATCATGGGCTTAGATGAGTGTTACTCAAACCTAAGTGGTCAAATCCTGCTCTTACAACCACTTCCCACAGTAGCAAAAGCCTATAGCGTGATTAGGCAGGAGGAGAAGCAAATAGAAGGAATTGTACCCAAACCTTTAGGCTTAACAACATTCTCAGCACACTCATCACAAGCAAACATGAACAATACTAGAAATTACAACTCGTAAAACTCTCAGAATGGGATTGGTGCACAAAATGGAACTAGGCCACAAACTGGTAGGAGAAGCACTTTTAAGTCAGGAGTGTATTGCACAAATTGCTACAAAGAAGGTCACAGTGGTGATGAGTGTTACAGGCTAAAAGGCTACCCAGTTGGTCACCCTTTACATGGCAAATACAAGCCACCAGTGGTCAGGACTATGTATGACAACAAGGGGTCAAAATCTGTAAACCCTGTTCAATTCCAAGATGCAGGACAACCAAGTTCAAGCAATGGAGAGTCAAGCAGTGGAGGAAGTGGAAATGATGCAGTGTTTTTGAAGATTGATCAATGATGTGTCTTGAAAGCTTTAAATTTATAATAACTAGTTTTACCGATTCTCTTAGTTCAAAACATACGGGTAAAAGTATAACCTTCGTTTATAGTAAAGAGTTTTGGTAAGACCAGGTCGTTCCACAGATACATATATTACTCTTATATATCAATTAACTTAATCAAAATGAATTAGAAAGCTTATGCAAATATTTGATATGAAATTCAAGTATGGGACAAATATGATTACTTGGATAGTTTCTATAACTTGGTGATGGTATATGATGATGATCTCAGTGATAGAGTAAGTTCAACAAACGAGTAGTTATTTTCGTCAAAATAATGTTTCATAAGTTAACAGTGATGATTCTAGGATTATGTCTACTAATCCTTAAACAAGTGGTTAACAAGTGTAAGAACTAGTTGTGATGTTCAAAACTTTATTGTCTATATCTTAACAAAAGCGATTTCTCCTTCAATTGATCAACATACATAGACATATATTGAAAATCATAAAATACTATTTGAATCTTTCGACCCTTTCCAATTAGCAAATATAATCAAAAGAGATAAACAATGGATATAGGTTTAGAACACAACAAGGTCTTAACATAAACAAGAAATCAACAAGAGATCATAACCACAACCAATCACTTTATTATATTAACATATCCAAGCAATCATAAGGAGTTTAGCCTAACATGGCTTTAGTAAACAAGCTTACAGTGGTAATTTCGTATGAAATGATCAACATACTTATGAATTAATGTAATGAAAAAGCTACCGTCACTAGCGATCACCACAATAATATCTAGAGAGTATTCCAACACTTTTCGGGAACTTTGACTTCACTTTATCATTCTAATGATTGGAATTCGAGAGAGAGTAAGTATCAAAGCTTTGTTGGTTGTTGGGGGTGTGTGTAAATGAGACGGATTGGGGCTCTATTTATAGGCTTGGAGTGACTAGCCAGGCACTGAAGTACGCCGCACTTAGATAAAGGACGGCGGGCTTCACACTGAATGCCGGCGAACTTAGAGATAAACAACGGCGGGCTTCAATAGATTTCTTGGCGCCAAAGGGTCATTAATAGAGCTGAAGGCCAGCGCACATTTAGCATAAGATCGCCGCACTTTACTTGACTGACTTAGATTTGTGTAGGACTTCATATGCCCCCGTAACCGGTGTACATTTAGAATGAGATCGGCGCTCTTTATATTTGGATAGGTGACATATTGCTTCAACATAGAATTATATTGGAAATGAACACTTTGTCTTGATTCTTGAAGTTCTTTGTCTGTTGGACCTGAAATGTATTTTCATGCAATTAAGTATCGAAAGTCCTTATAAATCATTGAGAAACTAACAAATAACGCTATATAAAATATGTATAATTCGAGCGTTATCAAATCCCTCCACACTTAGCTATTGCTTGCTCTCAAGCAATGTAAGCGAACAATAAGATATAAGATTTGAAAGATTAACTTTTGAAGGAGATTTATTTGTTAGAGACAAAGACATTTAATCATATATGGCATCAATACATACTAGATCACCTCACATAGGATTTATTTAGATTCACACAATTTCGCTCAATAAGGGTGATTATGTGGGAACACTCAATTTGCACAGACTTAAATCAAGAAAACTACCATAGGCTTGTACAAGATACGTAAACATAACCGTTGCGGCATGAGCACCAAACAAATATATCAAAAGAAGGCAAAATAAGGGCTACTTTGTTTCAGAGATAGGATATATCTTGGGTGTATTGTTTTGAGAGATATAACAGCCATATTGATTCACTTAAACCATACTATCGCTAGCCACAATCATACTTTCACTTATACTAGGCACATATTTTTCTTGCCTTTATTCATTTTGTTTTTTACTTTTATTTAACATATTAGTGACTAGCAAATAGAAAGAATCAAGCAAAATGCTTCTTTTGATTTTCTCATTCTTTTCAGGGCTGATTTTGGTGTATTTGGATAAATGGGATATGAGATAAAGATAAGGGTTGTTTTGGGTGGATATTTTGCCTTTTCATCATATATACTTGTCTATAAAGTAACCTCACTGCGATTTAGCAAACGATATACATGCACAAGTTCTAGAGTTAAAATGAATTACCGGCACGCTCATATATCATGAAACAGGAAGTGCAAAAATGCTATACACTTCATATAAAGGCTAAGAATATTCTCACAATTTAGTAGGGGTATGGCATGTGCTAGATATGTATCGATCTGCCTTGCATTTTTTTAATCGAAATTCTAATATTAAACCTAAAATTTGAAAAATTTATAGAGCAAGCAATAATGTGGAACACGCTCAACTTATCCTATTTGTCCTCCCTCCACACTTAAGTTGAACATTGTCCTCAATGTGAACGACTGAAAAAATAAAAAGTAGGATAATCGAGAAAAGAGGATCGAAACTTCCCGGGGCGATTGATTGTAACACCCCCAAAATTTGGTACAGCGGAAGACTCATCAAGCTTTCAAGGTGTTACGGGGATTGGTATCCAACACAAGTCATAAAAGAACGAGATAAAGTAAACATGAGTAAAATGCAACCAAACAGGGTTTTAAAGTTTACATTCATCCCAAAATCATCCAAAGTAAGGCCCAAAAGAAATAGAAGTAGGTCCGCAATTACATATCAGAGTTTTAGAAAAATAGATCCTTAGACCGCATAGCCATGCCAAACCTCCAATCCAAGCATCCAAAATCATCGCTTAATTACCTGAGAAAACGTGCTAAAAGTCAGCTTTCGCTGGTGAGATCATAGGTTTATAATCATAATCAAATCAAGTGGACATATACGCAAAATGCTTGCTAGCTAGACTAGGCCTTGCGGATAACTTCTGCGTATCAAAGCCCTATAGGGGCACCCTATAGACAACAAAATCCCATAGGGCCTATAGGTAACCAATTCTCACAAATAACCTCCGCATATCAAAGCCCTATAGGGGCACCCTATAGACAACAAAATCTCATAGGGCCTATAGGTAGCCAAATCTCACAAATAATCTCTATATATATAGTCCTATAGGTGATCACACTATGGCTGCTTCATCTAAGCATATCTAGTCCACATGCGCCGGTTCACTATGTGACTAAGGTTGATGCAATATCCTAGTTCCATAAGCATAGCAAGTTTTGAGAAACAAAAGCGATAATAGTCCACATAAATAATTTGCACGTTTCTCACCCCAAGTATTGAAAACAAAGTTCAAGAGTAAAAGTGGAGCTATGACTCACCTCAAGTCCAGATATCAGCACAAAGAAATCGGTAGTTGTTAGGTCACCATATTAGTAAACACAAGTATTCAAATGAAAGAAATGAAATGAGAAATAGACTTGGTTGATTAAGATCAATATGAAAGATGAAAGAACAAGAGTTTCCTTAGGATATGAAATTAACCAACAATTGTTAAGTGATACATAGTGTCCTATATATAGGAGAGGATTAGGGCAACACTCCCTTCCTTCCTTTTCTTTCTAGAGCGTGGGCTTCAAGCCCATTGGACACTAAATGTAAACTAAATTTATTACCATACGAGTATTAAGCTAAAACGTAAATAAAAGTGATAATACTAGCAACCTATTACATTTATTGAAATGACCGAGACTTGACTGAATAGTTGAAAACTATGATCCTAACAATCTCCCCCTAAGGATCAGTCATGAAGATTTGTTGATTGATAGAACTTTGTCACGGTCATCGAGGTTGCTTTGAGACGTCTTTTGTTCTTCAAACTGTGAATGTTAACTTTGATGGCTTTAGACGTCTTCCAAAATGATAGTTGTCGAAATATATCATCGTTCTTTGATCTTTGTCTTTGTTGATGTGAAAACGATAAATGAAGTAGTAATCTGCCATTCGTCACTTTTCGTCTCTCCAAGGGATTCGCTCCGTTCCAACATGCTCATACATCTTTAACGGTGTTGTTGTTATGCATTCTTAGCTCTTATGTCTTTAGTGTTGAAGATTCATGATTTTGAGGTAGAATCTTTCTTGTTGAAATGTGATAAGGCTTTGAGCTTTCATCGGCATTCTGATGTATGTATGAGCACGTGGAAGTTTGGTGTTCAAGACAGCATTTGTACCTAAGATAAGACAGTTAGCAATAAAACAACCGGTACTTACAGGTTTGAACTAGAATTCGTCAACAGCATATTGTGAAGATTCCTTCTAATTCGCGCCAAGGCCGTTCCTAATCGGATACCACGTAAGGAGCTTACATGGGCACAACTAAGTACACCCACGATTAGCTGAGTCGCTAGAGATCACCCCACGACTGTAGACCGTTTGAAGCCATCGTAAACACAAAGCGTAATCCACGAGGAATTACCAAAGTGACCTGCTGTCAGGGCTGTTTGATGTTAACCCTGGCAGGATTTCCGTTCAATCATTCGAGAAGTACCTCAGTAAATCCCTCATGAACGTTCAAGGCAGATTGCTAAGATCTGCGAAGGACTCGATAATTTACAATTGGTGTCCATTGATGTAGAACAACCAATGTAAGATTACTAAGTGTACCTAAGAGATCTTTGAAGTATCTCGTGGCTCTAGACTCAATCAGTGCAACTTATGGTTTCCTAAGCGGAGATTGGGGCAGGGTCTCCTGTTTCAATATCAACCAACTCTAAATAGAAGGTCGATAGTTTACAACGGTTCCCCGTGAGAATGAAACAAGTATCTTTTGAGAGATACCCGAGTGGCTAGAAGGTTAAGGTGCATGCGTCACTGGGTCCATGACGTCTTTTATCTTCAATACCGGTGTCGCCTTAGCAACAACCAGTAGCATATGAATTGAACCCGGTGTCTGCCCTAAGGTTGAATAATTTGGAGGGCTCATTTCTTTTCACCCTTTTCATAACGTTTCTTTTTAATTCTTCAACCCCTTCTTTCTCCGTTTCATTCATTACTCCTTTTTCGAATCATACCTAAGGACTTCTAAATACTAACTATTGGTGATGTCCTTGGGTAGATCCCTCCGGTTTAGGCGGATCATAGGACGGTTATTCCTAACCTTAGTCACCTTATAACTCCATGACTATCCTAGTGATGCCTTTTGAAACCATTCATTTGAAAATCTCTCAAAGTGTTTGTGAATAAAAACATTTTATAACACTTTGAGGGTTTTATTTTCTTATGAAATACTCCCCCTCCACATGTGCTTATGAATATTTTGCGGAAAATAACACATGCGGGAGAAGTTAGCACTTTAGAATTGATCCACTCTTAATAGACATGTACCCGAGGGACACGGTTACGTTGCTTAGTTAAAGGGATGCATTGTCAGTTTTTAGGTGACAACTAGCCCTAATAACTACCTTGAAGTTGTAAACATTCCATAAAAGAAGTTAGACCCGTCAAAGTAACGTCTAGAAAGAGTTTCTCGAAACGGTACAATCTACTCGGATAAATCCTTTCGAATATTAACGGTTTTTGTTTCGTCAATTCTTGGGTCAATTCTGAGTCGAGCTCGAGTGAGATACAACTTTGCCACATCATATTTTGATCATTTTCTTCTTCTCCCCCTCAAAAATAGCATATCAAATGTTGTTTTTGCAAACGATTATGATTAAAATATGCTTTTTGAGTCTTATGGGGAGTTATCATCAAAGATTTGGGATTTTAAGAACGATGTTTTGGTACAAGTACTCCCCCTCAACTTGTAGATACTCATTGAGGTGAAATACTTGTCTTTTGAGTAGAATTATGAAAATCTGAAAAGTTTGATAAATTCTACTCAAAAGTAAGAAGCCTTCGCTCCTTATCTTAGGATTGTAGCACTGAAGCGTACCACAGGGTCCTTTCTTTACAAGGTATGGGTTGTGCACTGTTATATGTACACAAGCCTTAATAATTCACAATAATCAAGAATGAATTGGAAATAATGAAAGGTTATATCAGAAGCTTAAGTCTGAGATGAGGTCAAGGCATTGAAGTCGGTGAACTTTGCGTTGGGCCTTTGAAATGTCAGGATCGGAAACGATGGACGAACCCCGATATAACTTTCCAGCCTTTTGGTTTGCGGGTGGAAGTCTTAGGTGCTGGTGGAGGTCGTTTGGAAGATGAGGGTTCATGACTGGATTTGGACTTCTTACGATGAGAGTCTGAGTCTGGATCTTCATCTTTCCTGTGACGTTTATGTGTCCCAGCAGCTTCCTTGCATGACGCCATTGGTATTAAGAATTCTAGCAGAGCAGCTTCTTCATCAGTCTTATCTGCCTTATCTGTGAGTTTCACAGCTAGAAGAGCTTCCAAATTTTCCACTGTTAAGTCCTCAAGCGCAGTAGTAGGCCTGGTTGTCTGAAGGTAGAATGGATTTGAGCGAAGAAACTTTTCAATTCTGCTTCGAATTCTGGTATTTAGCTCTTCTCTGATGGGTGTGAAGAGTTCAACAAGCTTCGGAGTTACTGAAGTCACGAGGTTTGCATCCAAGTATTCTTTGGTGTAGGCCTCGATCATGTCACCCATGTTTGTAGTCATGTGTTCATCCACGTAAGCTTTCGTCTCTCTTAACCCTTTAACTTCATTTGAGAGCTTTTCAACCAATGTAGTCATCTTGTTCAGTTGGTCTTGAAGATCACCCTGTTGTTGTTGTGGTGTTCTCCTAGGCCTTGTAGATCCCACAACTCTTTTTGCCCGTAAAAATGCCTTTGTTGTTCTCAGACTGGCTTTCTTCATTCTTGGTTGTTTTGCTTTTGGTGTTGGTGGTGATTGGTCTGATGATGATGATGATGATTCTTCTTCTGTGTCTGATTCTGATTTTGAGTGAGGTGGAGATGGATCTTTTGGTGGAGAATCCTGAGGAATAGGAGGTTGTTCAGGTGTCGGAGATCTTTCCTTTGGCGGTGAATGCATTTCGGTGTCATGGAACTGATCACCTTGATCTTGGTTTTGGGTCTGATC
>LBNU01007382.1:72809-114089 GCA_014162995.1 Artemisia annua
ATACATTTTACTATTCTTCCCTCTTAAATTGAAATCGTGGTTTTATAAAGCAAGTGAGTTATAAAAATACAACTTAACGTTAACTATGCGGGTTAACTTTGAAATATATATCAAGAAATGCGGTATTTCTCAAAAAAGTCACGCGATTCAGTTAAATAGAAGATAATTGACATGTTCACTCATATTTATCATTCACCAACTTTTGATCCAATACCATTAATTCATGACGAGAAACATAAACATTTCACGATCTTAGTACATAAAGACAAGTATGATAGTGAGCTATATAACTTTTGTTCTTGAACTTTAAGCGTTTGCCCACGCAGAGCCACCGTCTGCCGGATAAAACATGTATGGACATGCGGACATTATGTAGATCCACAATTCCGATAGAGTCGAAGCTCTATCGCCCAGACTTCAGGCGTGGATGAATTGATTCAGGGGTTTATCTCCGTGGGAAGTCGCTTCACTTCCTGGATATTACTTGATGCCTCTGTGCGTGCCCATTTCACTCAGTTGGAGTCATAGGCCGCCTAGCTTTTACTGTGTTTGATAACCGTTTTTATAAACATTTTGGGGGGTAGATACGAGCATCTCAACGTAGACTGTCTTTACTGTTTACGAAGTATTCGGTTAGACTGTTTTAGCATATGTGACTGTTGGGACCAAGGCCACCATTTTTAAATTTGATATTCATGCGAGAGATAACTGCCTAGTAAACATGATTACAAGTGACTTATCCAACTGTATGCGTAGTCTAAGGCTGCTATTGCCTAAGTTTGCGGCTTATTGCCCAAAAGTGCCGGTCGATCATGAACTTGAAAGTCCTTAATCACTTGCAGGGTGAACGTAAATAAATGTGGATAGTACTATTAGTGATTAACAATCCTCGTTTGGTCGTTAGAGAAAACACCGGGCGCACTTTATTGTTCTTATAATAGGTTATTGGCAAATACCTATCTTGGGGGCCTACTACTTACCGTCATAACTTGAGATTATGATTGGCTGTTAATCGTTGCGTGTCATGAGGCTTAGGGCAATAGAACCGTGGTACTGTGGTTGCAACACAGTACTACAATGACTGATGTTATGGGCGTATTATAACTTAGCCCACTGTTTTATCCAATGACGAACTTGAGTTCACTATATAGCAGAAAATCACTTTTACTTGACAAACCAACGAACTATTTTTGGGTTGAGCCAGTTAGGGCAAACCAATAAACTATCTTTTGAATGACTTTGATTTTGATAATCAACTGTTTTGACTATAAATACTATGGATTTACTCACACTCTGACTTTGATAACAAATTGTTTATTATGACTATTATGGACTCACAAACTATTTGATTTTGAAAATCAAATTCTTAACTTATAAACTCTATGAACTCACCAACCTTTGTGTTGACGCTTTTAGCATGTGTTTATCTCAGGTCCATAATGAGCAAAGATGGCACGGAGGAGCGTGGATTCTTATGAAGGCTATAAATTTTTACTATCATTCGAAAACTTATTTTATTTAACTTTGAAAGCAATGGGACCTCATTTTGTAAAACTCTGGTATTTATAAAATTCGAATGATAAATCTTTTAAAATGACTAAAATGATAATCATTTTCTACTATTAAACTGTTGTGATATGAAGTAACACCCAATCTAAATTCCGCTGCACTTTTTGAAAATTGGGGGTGTTACAGGTACTTTTTTGAATTAGGAATTCATAATGTTGGAATTTTAACTTATTATTCATTTTCATTGTCAATTTTATTTGTTATGGATTTTTTGATTTCTTGTTTCTTTGATAATGGTAACTTATCGGGTCTTTAATTTGGCCGAATCGTTTAACCAACAACACAAATAAAGATAAAATTTTGTAATTTACATATGATAATTAACCTACGCATTGAAGTGGTGTTTGGAACTAGACACTTGTGACTTGACATTGTAACTTCATAAATCTTAAGCTTCATATATGCTTATATTGGTTTAACTTGTAACTTGTAGGATATATACGTTATCATTTGATCAACAAAAGCATGGACAAGTCTTGGATGTCAAGTAGTAGGACCAAAAAACAATATATTGATGGAGTAGCAGCATTTATTAAGTATGCAGTACAGTACTGGCAGAAGATGAAGAACATCATATCGACCCACGAGTTAATATACGACAAGAGCTTAAGATGCCATGTCCGTGTACCGGATGTTTAAACAAAATAGAGCAAACAGTGGATGACTAAAATACACAAAATGGGATAGACATGGAGAAAGGGACGAGCAAGCAACAACATCCCAAATACCTGATAATGCAGAAACAGAGTTTGTTGACGACACGGATTTCGACATGGAGTCACATTCAGAAATTCCAACAGATGGCCCAGCAACAGTAGAAATGGTTAATGCTACGAAAGAAAATTTTGATGAGGATGACCTTGCCAAGTTTCAACAACTATTATTAGACGCGGAGAAGCCACTTTATAAGGGATGTCCTGACTTCACAAAGTTGTCCGCAATAGTTCAACTACTCAACTTGAAGGGTAAGTATGGAGCTTCTGATAAGTTCTTTACTGAATTACTAGGATTGATTAAAAAAATGCTACCAGCTGGTAATGAAATGGTTGAAAAAACTTATAAGACCAAAAAACTAATGAAAATGATGGGATCAGGATACGAAAAGATACATGTATGTAGCAATAACTGCATTCTTTACTGGAAGACTAACAAGGAGTTGACTGTTTGTCCAACTTGTGGGATATCAAGATGGAAGGTGGATAATAAGACACGTAAAGTGTATGAAAACACTCCGGCAAAGGTAATGTGGTACTTTCCAATTATACCAAGACTGCAACGACTCTTTAAGTTAGAGAGTATTTCAGAAGATCTAAGGTGGCACGCAACAAGGAAGGTAACAGATGGTGTTTTACGTCACCCTGCAGATTCACAGGCATGGCGTACCATAGATGAAAAATTCCCCCAGTTTGCCAAAGATCCGAGAAATCTACGGCTAGGAATATCGGCTGATGGGGTTGACGTCAACTCAGGAACTAGGCATCACAGTGTATGGCCAGTTTTATCTGTCATATACAACCTTCCTCCATGGTTGTGTATGAAAAGAAAGTTTATCATGCTTTCGGTTTTGATATCGGGATACCCGGGAAATGATATCGATGTATTTTTAGAACCGTTGGTTAATGATCTGCAAACCTTATTTAATGACGGGGTTGATACATATGATGCTTTTACAAAAGAAAAGTTTAAACTGCGTGCCGCTGTGTTGTGGACGATAAATGATTACCCTGCACTTGGTACATTATGTGGCTGCCCATACAGTGGATTCAAAGGTTGTGTAGTATGTGGGAAAGATACACACTGTGTTAGACTTTCGGCCTCATCCAAGCAAAGTTATGCTGGACACAGACGATATCTACCATACGGCCATGCGTTCAGAAGGCAAGCGGCGGCGTTTGATGGAAAAGAAGAACCTCTGCCTGCTCCAACTCCATTGACTGGGGAACAAATATACAACGAGGTACAACTAATTGCAAATAAATGGGGAAAAGGCAAACGAACAAACAATAACACCTCGAATAACCAAGAAGATACGAGAGGCAGAGGTGGGAAGATTACAAAGCAGAAAAGGAAAACAACAGAAGCAGAGGGTAGTGCAAGCCAACTAAATGAACCATATTGGAAGAAATTCAACATTTGGTATCGAAAGCTAAAGTATTGGAGGCATAATGCTGTTCCACATTGTATTGACTTCATGCATGTAGAAAAGAATGTTGCTGAGAGTCTAGTCGGAACTTTGCTGAATGTTGCTGGAAAGACAAAAGATGGAATGAATGCTCGATTGGATCTTGAAGAGTTGGGGATAAAAAAAGAGTTGTTTGCTAAGAATGAAGCAGACAAAACAACACTACCTCCAGCAGGTTACACATTAACCAATGCTGAAAAAGACATCTTTTGTGAAACGTTAAGAAACATCAGGGTACCACAAGGCTATTGTTCAAATTTCTCTAGTTTGGTCAGCCAAAATGATAAGAAGCTCATTGGCTTTAAATCGCATGACTATCACATGCTAATGCAAGAGTTTTTGCCCGTTGCTATACGTACAATCATGCACCCACCCACACGATTTGCTATTATCAGGTTTTGCTTTTTCTTTAAAGCTATATGTAGGAAAGAAATCATCTTGAGCGAACTAGATAAGATTCAACACGAACTTGTTGTGACACTGTGCCTTCTCGAGAAGTACTTTCCTCCGTCATTTTTTGATATTATGATACACTTGACAGTGCACCTAACTAGGGAGGTAAAAATATGTGGTCCCGTATGCTTTCGGTGGATGTATCCCTTCGAAAGATGTATGAAGGTTATTAAAGGACATGTGCGAAACAGAAATAGACCAGAGGGATGCATTGCTGAGGAGACTATCGCGGAAGAAACAATAGAGTTTTTTAGCGAGTATCATAAAACCATGAAAACTATCGGTATCCCACCTGATAAACATGTAACCAATGAAAATGAGGATGGAAAGCCATTGTCGGCCGGCAAATCAAATGTACTTTCCGGAGACGTCTTTCAGAAAGCACATTTGTATGTAATACAGAATACAGATGAAATTGTGCCGTATATCGAGTAAGTATTACTAACACATACATGTCTATTTCGTTGCTTAAAATGTTGTATCAGATATAATAATCAAATACATTGTTTTGTTTCAGGAGACACAAGCAATTTTTGAAAACAAAATACCCGGGTAGAAAAGTGGCATTGCTGGAGCATGAGCACACTAAATCTTTTGCTACGTGGTTACACAAAGAGGTAATCACTCGTATGTGTTGTTTATACTAATAGTTTATTTTTGATAAATATAAGTGAGTTGTTCCTGCACTTTAAAGGTAACATGTACTTGTAATGAAATTCAGGTTGAGAGAGAGTTAGCAATATCCAAAGATAGTGTATCAGAAACTGTGAGGTGGATATCATTTGGACCACGCGCCACCATAGTGAAATACGAGGCATATAACATCAATGGGTATACATTTCGTACGAAAAGTAATGATGGCATAGTTTACCAGAACAGTGGGGTTAGTGTTGAGGCAGCAGATATTCACATATCGAAGGAAGTTTCAACCACAAGAAAAGCATATTATTATGGGGTTTTACAAGAGATATGGGTACTAGATTACCATTGCAGGCAAATTCCTCTTTTCAAATGTGATTGGGTTAATTCAAAAAAAGGTGGGGTCAAACGCGATAATCTTGGTTATACATTGGTAGACCTGAATAGTATAGGCCACAAGGATGATCCGTTCATATTAGCCTCACAAGCACAACAAGTGTTTTATGTGAAAGACCCGGCAAATTGTAAGTTGTCTATTGTCTTTAAAACACCTAACAAGAATTACAAAGAAACGTATGACGATGTCGATGAGGAATTTAGTACAGTCATTCACGAGCAAAATGATAACGTACTGCCGGTAGTAAATCTACAAGCAAAGGATACCTACTATCGAACCGACTGTGAAGGTATTGTTATACGAAAATCAAAGTGAAGCAAATGTCATTCTCAAGCTGCAACACTCTGTTTAGGGATTTATTTTTTGTCTGCAGAACCTATTTAAGCTTTTGTTTTGCTGCAAATACTCTTTTAAAGGATTTATGTTGTTGTTTGTGTTGTTGTTGTTGTTGTATTAATTGTTAAGTTCGTACTTGCGAATACTCTTTTAAATTAAAGGATTCCAGATTATACAAAACTATAACTTCTAGCAGCATAAACTGTGTACTAGCCGTATTAACTATGTACTAGCAGTAGTACATAGTTAGCACTGCTAGTACACAGTTTATCATAAATGTGTGACCATATGTATCGAATTGTGACTACGCTTGAATATTGTGTGACAAAATATGACTATGATTTAGTCACACAAAAACTCAATGTGACTAATATCAAGGTTAATGATAACTGACTTCCCATTGTGCTATAAATAATAGTCACGTGAATACTTCACAATGTGACTATTTTGAATGTATTGGTCACATATAATACCCTTATAACGTGGCCATAAACATCCTATTGATACACATTTGTGATATGGTGTGACTATTGTAAAGCCTATAGTCACATGATCGTGCTTCAAATAACTGTGACTATACACATTAGGATTTGGCAAGCAAACACACGTTAAACTTTAGACACACATATTAACTTACGTGACCATATGTGTCGAATTTTCGTTACACTTAATCATGTTTGTATGGTTTTGTGTCACCATATATGACATTTGGTCACACTCTTCAAGTGTGTGACATATATTTGTCACTCTTAAATGCATTTCGTGACTAACGCTTCAAACTGAATTTTTAGTTGTCACACATTTCAAATTCATATGTGGCTAACTATTCAGCAAAGAATAGCAGTCACGTTTATATAATGTGTGACAAAATTGACTATATAATTTAGCCACATACACAAGTACTTCGTGTGACCATATATCTTCTTTGGTCACACTGGTCAATTGTGTGACATATATTTGTCACATATGTATATCTATAGCGTGACTAATGTTTCGAGCTGATTTGCATCGGTCACACGTCCCAAATTAAACGTGACTAAATGATGGAAAAATATTTACCAGTTACCCTCTAGTCACATATATACACAAATGCGTGACAAATATTTTACGAAATGATCACACAAGTCGGATCAAGTGTGGCTGTTTATTTAAGGCTGATACATTTAGTCACGTAAAAATGTCACCGTGTGACCGTTCAAAAACGACCATGTGTGACGAAAGGTCATTTTTGGCCTAGTGTTTCAAAACTTATTAATCTAAGCTAAATTGACTACTAAAAGCTACTATGACTAAAAATAAGCTAAAACCAAATTTGTAAAATACTATGCTGATGCTAAAATGATTATGCTCATAAGATTTTGAAAAACTAAAAACTTGGCTAAATTGACTTAAACCTATTGACCTTAAACAGTAGTTATATCATGCATTTTAGACTTAATTGAACTCAAAAAAAACTACAACTAAATAGATCTTATTATGACCTTAGCACTATAAGCTGTCACCAAAAGATTTGACTAAGAAACTTTTGAAAATTGATGTAAAATCTACTAAACTAGCTAAATCCTATGTTAAACTTTTAAAAACTGATTTTTAGACTAAATAAGAGCTTATGAAAAGTGACAGAATTACCAAAAATGACCTTAGCAGTCTTAACTTAAGTTAAGACTGCTTGTGCCAAACACCCCTTTAAAATCCTAAAAGCTTTTTAAAACTGATTTTAATCTAAAACTTAACAAAATTTTTATCAAAACTTATTAATAAGATATTTAAGTTTATAAAAAGCAGATTTGAACTAATAATACGCTTTTAAATTTATAAAAAGCAGATTTGAACTAATAATAAGCAGTTATCATTATGCTATAAGAAAAAGACATATTTTTGTATTTTTGTAACATTTTGATGAAAACTTAAACTAGTGAATTAAAAACTACAAGTAATCAAGTAAAAGTAATAAAAGATAGTAATAAGCAGATTGAAACAAGTAATAAGCAAATAATAAGTAAGATAAAGCAATAAGCAGTTTCAATAAGCTATAAAATAAAAGTGATACTTACTTGGTCCTTTGCTCAAAACAAGGACTAATATGCTCTATACAGCTTATCTACAAGCTCCAGCTTATCAAATGATAAGCTGGTAAAGTCGATAAGCCCATCCCTTTTTGGTTTAGTTTATCAAAACCAGGAAAGAGGAGATGTAAGGAAGGATTGACTTGATGTTGGTTAGTTGCTTTGTGGAAATGAATTAGAACTGGTAGTTTTTTTTTTTTTTTCTCTCTCTCTCTCTCTCTCTCTCTCTCTCTCTCCTCAATGTGGAGATATAAGGTAGATGTTAGTGGCTGCTAGGGTATAATGTGATTTGGGTTGAGAGGTTGGTGTGGGATACCAAGGGTTTAAATAGCTATTTGAATATTGAAGCAAATTTTTATTTTTGGACCAATATTGCTATCCGTATGTTTCTTGGGCCACGATTTTGATTTTATTTTTATTTTTTTAAAATTGTAGAGGAGAAGAGAAAATAAAGTAGGTGAGTGTATTAAATGATTTGTTAAAAAAATGGTATAAGAAAGATGATTAAATGAGTTTGTTAGGTGTAGTAAATGCAAACACTGAAATTGGTTAGGTGTAGTAAATGCAAACAATGAAACTGTAAAATAAAGTTGGTAATGAGTAATAAGTGTGTATTGGTGGTTGTTGATGAGTAATAAGTGTGAATAGATGCAAATATTGAAACTCTTAGGAAAGTGCACATCGAAGGAAAAACAAAGAACTTCGAGATATGAAAGTGCACGACGAACTTCGACACGATATCGTGGAGCATTTATGGAACCTTAATCACTAAATTGTATTTTTTTAAATATCGTTATTTTTAATGTATCATTTATTTTATTTTTACTTTTTTAATGTAATTTTTTAACTAATGAAAATTTAATTTTAACTAAATGTGTTAATTTATTAAATAAATATAAAAGAAAAAAAAAATCTATATGTGGGGCCCAAGGGTGCACGACGGCACCAAAAACTGATATTATAAGAGGGAGGGGGTTTTCGTGTTATAGTTAATTCTGGTGTTATGGAAAAAGGTACTGATGTGGCAGCACTTTCCCCACAACACCAGCGGGACGACACCGCGAGCGATATCTAGGGCTCTAAGGGATGGATTGATGTTGGGGTATTCTTGTAATTATTCTAGGTACTTTAGGAATAGTAGCTTCGTTGGAGTTACCTCTTTGCCGTATCATTTTCACTTTTTACATTTTATTATTATTATTTTTTTCATACTTTTGCCATCCATAAAATTGGGTATTTATAATGCAATTTTACCTCATACCCATCTCATGCAAGCTTGAATCTCGTTGTTGTTGTATAATACTATCATTAACATTTTGATTGAATTAGTCACTCACATTACTAATATAATGATACTATTTATGAAATTGATATTCGTTAAAACAAAATATCGGTTTTTGATTCAATAAGTATTTGGTCTAGTCTGGCTAATTGTTTTATCAATGATGATAAAAGTATGTTCAATAACTATATAATGTGGAGTATTGTGTACGGGGTTGAGACAAAACAAGTTTGAAGTTGGTGTGTGTTGTGATGTTTCTTTGGTCGTGATGTTTCTTTGGTGCTTTAGAGCGTTAGATATCGTTTGGTGCCGTGGGTGGTGCCATAGAAAAAAGTGGTGTCATCGAGTCGCATCTTTCGAAGGCTTTTACATTTATTATCATTCGATAACTTTTTCATCAAAAAAAGTACTTTACCTATATTTGTAGAATTGTAGATCTTACATTTGTAATGATCCATGACCTTGTTTAAACTATATCGAACGTGTATTACAAAACGGCTCATATAGAAGTCGTTCGCTATAACTTGTAACTTTGTACTATAAAGTCACGTCCGGGATATTTTTTTATTGCGACCCGATTTCAGGGCTGTGACAAGGAGAAATATGAGAATTATTGTGATTACGAGTTTATTAATAGACAAGACAAATTATGCCTCCAATAAGACTGGGATTCCACTACTCGTTCACGGCCCAATCAAAGACTTTGTATAGGAGTGTTCATGGTTCGGGTAATAAACCGGAAAAAAAAACCGAACCGAATTTTAACCGAACTGAATTTGTCAAACCCGAACCGAACCGAACTAAAAATTCGGTTTTCGGTTTGGATATGGTTTTGGCTATCTGAACCGAAAACCGAATTTATATAAATATATATATATATATATATATATATATATATATATATTTTTATATATTTATATTATTATATATGTATAGAAAGACTACTAAAATTTTATCCTAATATAAATCACACTTTTTATGCTTGAAATAGATTTTTTTGTCAAAATTCTATATAATTAAATTAAAAAATATATATAAATGGTGTAATGCAAGTACAAAATTCGGTTTTCGGTTTTGACCCATAACCGAACTGAACTTCGGTTCGGTTTTCGGTTATGACAAAAAAAAATTAACCGAACAACCCGAACTGAATAAACCGATTAACCCGAGAACCGAACTGATGAACACCCCTAACTTGGTAAATTACATGATGGAAGAAGTAGTTGATGATTGTGGCAACCCAGAGCTTATTTAATTCCCGTGCACGCACGGGGTTTTTCCAGAAAAATTTAATTATATAGTATTATCGTTTAAAATCAGAAAATCTTATGTATATTTTAAAAAGTTAGAGCATCAACATGTGCGAAAGTAAGAAAAAGGTTCTTTAATCACATGGGTTTAAAACTAATATTTATTATAAAAGTATTTAACGTATATTAAACTAATTCGTACATTTATAATATTTTGTAAGTTTAATGGATGGTAGTCTCAAACCAATATTAATACTCATGTAATTGTAAACAAAGTTCATATTATAAAGTGTAAGGGGTTATTTGTTTATTATCTAAAGTTATCAAAAAACATGGAGTTATATAGTATTATCGTTTAAAAACAGAAAATCTTATGTATATTTTAAAAAGTTAGAGCATCAACATGTACGAAAGTAAGAGAAATAGTTAGCAGAAATTGTAAATATAACCGTGGCATCGACCTTGTTGTGTCTCTTTATAATGTTATTGGGCCAAAGGTTTTTTGATCACATGGGTTTACACATAAATCAAATTTATTTTAAAAGTTTTGTTTACTATATGGATATATAAGAATTTACCCGTGAAAATTATTATATAAGTACAACTAATAAGTATGCATGAGTTTTTCATTATGTATTAATATCAATTAATATTTTGTAAAATTTTTATTGGATGAAAGAGTTAACTTTGTTTAGTTGACGTATATGTTAATGTTGATTTTTTTTTTTTTTTTTTTAAACTTCAACTATTGATATCATGGCGTACAAAATGTGCGAGGTTAGTAGCACATAATGAGCGTTGATGAAGTTTCTTAAAAATGTTTTTTTCCGGATATCCGTATATTATCTTTAAATAATAATTACATGAGTCATTATAAGTAAAATCGCGTATATTTGTTTTCATATCACAGCAACTCGTACGTACCATTTGATATTTATAAAATGTGCGAGGTTAGTAGCACATAATGAGCGTTGATGAAGTTTCTTAAGAATGCTTTATCCCGGATATCCGTATATAAACTTTAAATAATAATTACATGAGTCGTTATAAGTAAAATCGCGTATATTTATTTTCATATCACAGCCACTCATACTTACCATTTGATATTTATATTACCGTTAATAATAATTTAACTGTATTTAATATTAAAACTCGTGTACGTATAGATTAAACTTTTAAATAAGATAACATGAGTTCTTATTTATATTTAACGTACATAGTAAAAAGATATTTTATAGATGTCTCAAACCAAACTAATACTCATGTAATTGTAAAACAAAGTTCATATTATAAAGTGTATGGGGTATAAAGTGTAAGGGGATATTTGGTTATTATTTAAAGTTATAAAAAAATATGGAGATTTATAATTTTACACTTAACTCCATATAATATACTTACAATTCAGCCACTAATGTTTTATTAATTACCTCCTATTTTTTTAAGTTTTTATTTTTATAAATTTGACACATATATTTTTATGTGTTTTTTTGCTCAATCAAATTCTCCATCAAATTTATTAAAGTTTGACCAAAATCAATTCAATTTTGACTTTTTATTGGCCAATCATATTCCTCGATTTCGCCTATGTGTCAAAATCGAGCTCTCCTATTGGTCCAATTTTTTTTCCACTAAGATTGTTCTGTCAAAAAAACTCCGAAATGATGTAATTCTTTTATTATATAAAAGATTTAGTTATTCATGATTTACTATAAACAATCTCAAGCATGTCATACATTATGTCATAAAAAATATTTAAAAAAAATAAGGTAAATACGTAAACACAACCCAAAACAAGATCCAATTTAACATCTTCTCCATCATATCATAAGTCATAACCATCATTTTCGTCTCCTCACCCTCATCTCTCAAAGAGCATCATTCGCCATTATATTCCTTTGATCTTCGAGAGATTAGGTCATAATAAATGGATGCAACAGACGTTAATCCATGGGGTAAATCACCAAAGAAAGTCAAAAATAATACAAAATCCAATAAACTTTCAAAGAATGTGAGTCAAAAATTCGAGAAGACAAAGGTGGTAGCAACCTCGGGCGCTAAAAAAATCAAAGCAGGCGCCTCTGCCGGTGTCAATTGGTTAAAGATCAAGTACCATGCACACAAACTAGCCAAAAAGAAATAAATCCGAGGCTTGATTTCATATTTATATGTGTAGTAAATAATATATTATACGATTTGTCCTAGTTTCAATATGATTAGAATTGTTACGTCTCCATATCAATATTGAGATTTAGATTCCGGAGACGTTTGTTTAATTTGGATAATATATAGAACAATTTACGATTGATTAGGTAATATGTGTGGTTTGATTATTCGTGGTCTAATGATTTTGATGAGTATTGGATCGCATAAACGCTTTTTGGCTGTGTCATGCAAAGTTATTTATGATCATAATCCCTATTTTGAGTTCATGTTGTTTTGAACCATGGCTAATATCAACTGCCTGATTTAGGATTTCATTCTACAATGCTAGATGAATCAAAATTTGGTGGTACATATATAGTGTACACCTTTCAGAAAGAAAAACATATATAGTGTACAAAATTCTCAATATGAAGATACAATATTTTCTTTCATTAGGCACTAGTTTATTGTAGAACGTCTGAATTCCCAATAAAATTGACTCGAAGATTTTGGTTCCTATATGATGTTAGCTTTAATGTTGTTTGACACTTTGACATGATCAACACCTGGAAATTTATGGGCCTGGAAGTACTGATTTTGGGTCGGCCCAGTGACGAATTAGTATCTAGTTTGGACAATCAGATAAAAAAAGGCTTTGCATAAGTGCATATATTGCATCTCCTTTTGACGTAGTATATAAATAAAACATGTTTTGATTATTCTGAGAGATTGAATGCTGCTATATACTGCTTTTATAAGTATTTAAGCTAAATCTTGATCTAATTTATCATTCATTTTATATTGGACTTTTGTATTAAGAGTTCTGCGGTAATAAATGTGAAGTTATTCTAAAAAGCGGGGAATTTTGTATTAACAGTTCTGCGGTAATAAATATGAAGTTATTCTAAAAAGCAGGGAGTCAGGGACAAACAATGAGTCGGGCATCTAATGTTTGAGCTGCAAAGTGTACATAGAACAGCTGCCACATCTTGATTACTTCAAAGTTATAACACGCCCCCTTGCTAACTACATCGCTTTATTTCAACCCACAAAGATGATTAGGTCAAATATATTTTTAAAAGTTGAATAATTAATATGTTCATAACGATTCAAAAGCCATGATTATTTCTTAAAACGTGTTACTACGTGTTTCTTGTTACCTTTCCATATTTAGTTTACATGTACTTTGTTTGGGGCTAATGCCTATTGATGTCATGGATGTTGATTTATTGGTTGGACACCTACGACCACTATCTCATATCTTGACTATTTGTTTCTTTCTATTTTCGGTAAACAGTACACATATTTAAGAAACATATTTATAAAGTCTTATATTATGGAGTACTATAATGCACTCACATATACTTTTACTTATCTCAATTCTCAACCATAACAGAAATAAGAAATTGCATAGTCAATATATTTTAATATCCATCCAAGAGATCAGAATCCATGAATTTCTGAACTAGAACTATAGAATAGAATAAAATGAAGTTACAAATTTCAAACCTGAAGGCCCCATGTGACACTATGAACCTGTTTGGGGTAAGGGAGTCAACTACTTTGTGGATAGTGGTGAAGTTGGTCCATTTTGGTCATCAAATGTTGTTTAGGTGAACCACTTTGCGTACGTTTTTCTCACTAGTCAGTCACTAGTACTACGGTACTACCCTTTTACTCTGGTATCCTCAACATCACTTCTTTAATTGTAGTATCATCTTTCATAATTCTATTAGATGAAACATATATACCAAAAGTCCAAAACCATGCACACAGAGACCGTATCATACTGTTTAGGGCCTTAGGCAATGAAAATGTGATTCCAGATTACAAAAATACAAAGTTCGATATAACATAAGAGAATAAAGAACAATGTGAGATAACAAAAGGCTAGAAATAGTAAATGACGAATGTATCACGACTGATTCATATTAAGTCGTGGAAGTTCTGAATCCATTTTATAATCAATAAACTATCACAACTCCAATTCTGTGCTTGTGGTTACGTAACGAATTACTAAATATGCATCGATGAGCAATGTTCGTACGTAATTTCCACCAGCTTATTCATGTACTTGTTCTAAACAATTGGTCAAGTAACATATATAAAATTGTAAAAAAGAATAAAAATATTGGTTTTACTTATGAAAGATAAGGTGTATCTAATTTTGACTATGTCTTCTCCCTTCTGACTTTTTTATAGTTTACAGATGATCCGATAAAGACATGTTTCATAGTTTATAGAGTAATTGCTAACAACACAACATTAGTTTATTAATTTGATTATGCCTGGTTAGCTAACCTTGGCATAATTCAAATGACTAAAATACCCCAATTCAAAATGGTCTTGAAAGGAAACATGTCAGTATGTCACCAACCTCAAGAGACAAGTGTATTTTCGTCATTTGACGAGAACTCAGTTCTGTTCAACTAATACACAAAACTACTTGCAATCGTTGTAGACATGAAGTTTCAAGGATATTTTAGTCATTATGAGAAAATATTTTACGTGTTATGTTTAATCTTCAAAAGCCACCACAGGTTGAAATGTTCGTAAGGACATTTTTTGTAAAGAAAAAAAGAAAAACATNGGAGCTACGTATTTACGTGCCATATGGCCCACGCATTGTGGGCTATCGCACCGGTATTGTTTACCGAACGGGTTCATGACCCGGTGTAGACTATACGTCATCATCATGCAAAGTTATTTATGATCATAATCCCTATTTTGAGTTCATGTTGTTTTGAACCATGGCTAATATCAACTGCCTGATTTAGGATTTCATTCTACAATGCTAGATGAATCAAAATTTGGTGGTACATATATAGTGTACACCTTTCAGAAAGAAAAACATATATAGTGTACAAAATTCTCAATATGAAGATATAATATTTTTTTTCATTAGGCACTAGTTTATTGTAGAACGTCTGAATTCCCAATAAAAAATTGACTCGAAGATTTTGGTTCCTATATGATGTTAGCTTTAATGTTGTTTGACACTTTGACATGATCAACACCTGGAAATTTATGGGCCTGGAAGTACTGATTTTGGGTCGGCCCAGTGACGAATTAGTATCTAGTTTGGACAATCGGATAAAAAAAGGCTTTGCATAAGTGCATATATTGCATCTCCTTTTGACGTAGTATATA
The DNA here is from genome assembly GCA_014162995.1 of Artemisia annua. Taxonomy (NCBI): domain Eukaryota; kingdom Viridiplantae; phylum Streptophyta; class Magnoliopsida; order Asterales; family Asteraceae; genus Artemisia; species Artemisia annua. Next base: position 88,276 of record LBNU01007382.1, read on the forward strand.
AATAAACCATGTTTTGATTATTCTGAGAGATTGAATGCTGCTATATACTGCTTTTATAAGTATTTAAGCTAAACCTTGATCTAATTTATCGTTCATTTTCTATTGGAATTTTGTATTAAGAGTTCTGCGGTAATAAATGTGAAGTTATTCTAAAAAGCGGGGAATTTTGTATTAACAGTTCTGCGGTAATAAATATGAAGTTATTCTAAAAAGCAGGGAGTCAGGGACAAACAATGAGTCGGGCATCTAATGTTTGAGCTGCAAAGTGTACATAGAACAGCTGCCACATCTTGATTACTTCAAACTTATAACACGCCCCCTTGCTAGCTACATCGCTTTAGTTTCAACCCACAAAGATGATTAGGTCAAATATATTTTTAAAAGTTGAATAAGTAATATGTTCATAACGATTCAAAAGCCATGATTATTTCTTAAAACGTGTTACTACGTATTTCTTGTTACCTTTCCATATTTAGTTTACATGTACTTTGTTTGGGGCTAATGCCTATTGATGTCATGGATGTTGATTTATTGGTTGGACACCTACGACCACTATCTTATATCTTGACTAACATTTGTTTCTTTCTATTTTCGGTAAACAGTACACATTTTTAAGAAACATATTTATAAAGTCTTATATTATGGAGTACTATAATGCACTCACATATACTTTTACTTATCTCAATTCTCAACCATAACAGAAATAAGAAATTGCATAGTCAAAATATTTTAATATCCATCCAAGAGATCAGAATCCATGAATTTCTGAACTAGAACTATAGAATAGAATAAAATGAAGTTACAAATTTCAAACCTGAAGGCCCCATGTGACACTATGAACCTGTTTGGGGTAAGGGAGTCAACTACTTTGTGGATAGTGGTGAAGTTGGTCCATTTTGGTCATCAAATGTTGTTTAGGTGAACCACTTTGTGTACGTTTTTCTCACTAGTCACTAGTACTACCCCTTTTACTCTCGTATCCTCAACATCACTTCTTTAATTGTATCATCTTTCATAATTCTATTAGATGAAACAAATATACCAATAAGTCCAAAACCATGCACACAAAGACCGTATCATACTGTTCAGGGCCTTAGGCAATGAAAATGTGATTCCAGATTACAAAAATACAAAGTTCGATATAACATAAGAGAATAAAGAACAATGTGAGATAACAAAAGGCTAGAAATAGTAAATGACGAATGTATCACGACTGATTCATATTAAGTCGTGGAAGTTCTGAATCCTTTTTATAATCAATAAACTATCACAACTCCAATTCTGTGCTTGTGGTTACGTAACGAATTACTAAATATGCATCGATGAGCAATGTTCGTACGTAATTTCCACCAGCTTATTCATGTACTTCAGTACTTGTTCTAAACAATTGGTCAAGTAACATATATAAAATTGTAAAAAAGAATAAAAATATTGGTTTTACTTATGAAAGATAAGGTGTATCTAATTTTGACTATGTCTTCTCCCTTCTGACTTTTTTATAGTTTACAGATGATCTGACAAAGACATGTTTCATAGTTTATAGAGTAATTGCTAACACCACAATATTAGTTTATTAATTTGATTATGCCTGGTTAGCTAACCTTGGCATAATTCAGATTACTAAAATACCCCTGTATGAAATTTCCTATTTAACATGGTCTAGACAGGAAACATGTCAGTATGTCACCACTCACCAACCTCAAGAGACAAGTGTATTATCGTCATTTGACGAGAACTCAGTTCTGTTCAACTAATACACAAAACTACTTGCAATCGTTGTAGACATGAAGTTTCAAGGATATTTTAGTCATTATGAGAAAATATTTTACACGTTACGTTTAATCTTCAAAAGCCACCACAGGTTGAAATGTTCGTAAGGACATTTTTTGTAAAGAAAAAAAGAAAAAGATACAAAGTTCGCGTTCTTTACTTCAGACCACATGGAGACCACAAGTTAAGATTAGTTGAGCTTTTCTTTACACTATCACCTATTCAGCGCGACATATTCATAAATGATTCTTATTTTATCAAAACAGGTAGAAAAGAAGCTAAAAACATACAAGGGTAAAAGTCTTTTCGACAACACTAAAAAAAAAGGAGAAAAAAAAAGGGAGGAGGAAGTCACCAAACTAAGGAAATAAGAAGCTCCAAGCACAAAAGGGCATTTTAGACATTTTGACAAGAAAAAAAGAAATAAAAAGCCCGGGAATAAGTCGTCCAACCAATTCAAGCAAACAAAATGAAAATGGCAATAAAATAGCCCAACAACTTTCTTTGAATGTATCAGCAAATAAACCAAAACACCAAATCCAAATTACTTTAGGCCAAAACAAAACAGTAATCTTGATAACCAATCACAAATTATTTTTCATAATTTCCCTCCTTCTCTGCATTCCAATGGCTATAGCGATCCAAGTTCCGCCATTATTCTTGTTAATATTCTTCGTGTTTACATCTTCTTTCCTGTCTCCATCATTTTCCGAATCCACGCCTCAAAACATTCAAGTCTTTTACCCATTCCGCCCTCCTCCTCCCCCTCCCCCTCTCCCTCCTCCACTTCCACCAGCACCATCACCGCCACTGCTGCCACCACCATCACCATGGATAGATACTGATACACCTACTCTTACTCCTACTCCCGTCACCCCTAACACACCACCCTCAAAGTCGTCTAATAAAACAGTAGCAACAGCAGTTGCAGCAACTGCAGCAAGTACTTTGGTTTTATCAGCGTTGTTTTTCTTGCTGCTTGTGAGATATAAACGCTACAAAAAAGAAAAGAAGGAGCCGGATTTACATACTGTTAATAATAATAGAATTGCCCATGATCCTGATGTGATGATGCGTGATCAGTTTACAAGATTTGAAGGGATCAAAGGGGTCATTGTTGATGAAGAAGGATTAGACGTTCTTTATTGGAAGAATCTTGAAGGTGGTGGGAATAAAAAAGCAATCTTTAAGAAAGAACAGCTGAGAATTAATCAGAATGAAGAAACGAACGTTATGAGTGTCGACCATGATGAGATATCGTCACGTCAATTTAATGTTCAAATTCAGGAAGTTCCGCTACTTAGAGGAAAATCTTCAGGTTCTCATGTTTGGCCAGCGAATGATGAAATCAAAAGTCAAAATAATGCTCCACCGGTTGTGAAACAAGAAATCATGATGAAAAGTCAACTGTCATCACGATCTCCTCCTCCTACACCACCGCCACCACCAACACCGCCAGAGACACCTCCTCCACCACCACCACCACCTCCTGCGGCTGCGGTAGCCAGGAAGAGTCATGTGCCTCCACCATTGTTGCTGCCTAAATCAGGTGGTATGACTTCTTCATCAATACCAGCGCCATCGGGCCAGGTCAAACTTAAGCCATTGCATTGGGACAAAGTCAACGCTAACACGGGAGAACCCACGGCGTGGGATAAATTAGATAAAGGCTCTTTCAGGTAGCATTCCAACCTTTTATTGCAGAGAATTGTACTTAGGCTCATCATAGAGTAGCATCATACGCGCCTAAATTTTTATACAGAAACAAAATAATACTTCTCATTCCATACCAATGACCCCTGTGCAGTATAGAATTATCAGTTTATCACCCTTGAATAAATTTTCATGTGGATTATATGGATATTTAGTTTCATATTATTGACTGCTAATCTAGTTTTCCTTCTAACCTGATTTAAAATATCTTTAATTTCATTTCACAAATCTCGGCCCTTGTAACAAAAAATCCATGTTGGTCTGTTTCCAGTATGGTTCTCATATATTTAAATTTTGAAAAACATTTTGCATACGATGATCCGATTTTACAATTTCAAACAACAAAAGCAAATCTAAACACTATGTTCTATTGTCGGTTTCATCACTACTGATTATCTAATATAACTACACAATATCACATAATCACTTTCAAAATGCATATCCAAACACCCCTCAAAGTCTTACTTGTATGATGCAGGTTCAATGGAGATCTCATGGAAGCACTTTTCGGAACCGTTGCTGTAAACAAAAAATCACCACGATCAAATGGTGCACCAACTCCAAGAAACGATCTGAAATCACCAGGTCCACCTTCTCAAAGATTCATCCTCGACACCCGGAAATCACAAAACATAGCAATAATCATCCGATCATTAGTCGTTTCCAGACGAGAGATCATCGATTGCCTCATGGAAGGCAAAGGTTTAGACATAGAGACCCTCGAAAAACTCACTCGAATCACCCCTACAAAAGAAGAAGAAGAACTTATTCGCAACTATGATCACGACATCACAAGACTAGCTGATGCTGAATCTTTCTTGTACCACATCTTAAGAGCTGTACCCTCAGCTTTTACTCGATTCAATGCTATGTTTTTTAAGTTGAATTACACCTCAGAAGTATCTCAAATCAAGAAAACTTTACTGACACTTGAAACTGCTTGCAAAGAGCTTAAATCGCGTGGGCTTTTTGTTAAACTTCTAGAAGCAATTTTAAAAGCCGGGAACCGAATGAATGCAGGAACTTCAAGAGGAAATGCTCAAGCCTTTAATCTAAATTCGCTTTTAAAGCTATCGGATGTTAAAAGCAGCGATGGGAAGACCACTTTGCTTCATTTTGTTGTTGAAGAAGTTGTTCGTTTAGAGGGAAAACGCTGCATGATCAATAGAAACCACAGCTTAAGAAATAGTACTGTCGGCTTAGCCAGTGATGAATCTAGAGGCAAGGATTACATAATGCTCGGCTTGCCTATTGTAGGAGGAGTAAGTTCTGAGTATACCAATGTCAAGAAAGCAGCTGGAATTGACTATGATACCCTTTCGAAATCATGTTCAGGGTTAAGTGATCGTTTGGCTGAAATAAAGAGAACTTTAGAAAGATGCGGTAATGATGGTGGTGGACGAGGTTTCGTAAGGGAAATGGAAAAGTTTGTTGAAGGAGCAGAAAGGGAAATACAAGTTTTAAAGAATGAGGAAGAGCGGATTATCGGGCTAGTGAAGAAAACGAACGAGTATTATCAAGTAGGAACTTCAAATGAAAAAGGAAAGAAACAGTTTCAAATGTTTGTGATAGTTAAGTCTTTTCTTGAGATGGTGGACAAGGCTTGTGTCGATATTGCTATAAAACTACAGAAGAAAAGACCAAATGGTGGACAAGAGACGGCCCCAGTTTTGCCACCAATGCCCACATCGCCGAACCGCCCGTCCATTAAGTTTCCAGTATTGCCAGCGAATTTCATGAGTAGCAGTTCAAGTGATTCAGATGATGATGTATAAGTAAGCAAAGTAAAAGTACAGGAATATTTGTTTGTTGCTTATTGTGTGTATTTATTATGAGGAGATCAAGTGTATTGATATCGAGTTCATTCTTTTCAAAATTCTATGTAATTCTACTTTCACGCACAGATATGCCTCAACTACAAACATAATATCGGCTTCAAATTCCCTAAACTTTCAAAACATAAATGAGACAATTCAAACTACTTGTAAGCAATGAGATTGATACAATCAGAAAACAATCAAGCGCTAATTGTACCTCTGATAATGATTCAAATTAAAGGCGCGGTTCAAACTTATGTGAAAGCATACACATGCTAAAGAACGCTAACTGCAGTCTAACTACATGAAATAAATCATCTAACAATTGTCGTAGTGTTTCGCTTATTTTTTGGACATTTGGGCTTATTTAGATTTGTGAAAGCACTCCCTTTTACTAGCTTATGAGCTTATCATATCGAGCTCATGGCTCATTCAAGCTCATAACCTGTTAAAAATTATTATGGGCTTTTCCAAATCAAATGAGTCCATAAGCTCTAAAAATATGCTAAACCAAACACACCCATAAATCAAGAAAATCAGATAACATAACTGTACAAAACTACAAACTAAAACTGAAAGGAATTCGAACTTAATGACTCAATCAAGAAATCCCAACCTATATAATAGCCTGTTTCTAATTGATGACATGACAACTAAGTAATTAGCTGGAGGAGAGAGAAATGCCACGTGGCATCATCGCTGGCAGAGAACTATTGGTGGATTATTAGTGCATTCAATATCCCTTTCTCACTTCACCGAAAATAACTCCATAATAACTATCTTCTAAAATTAGATCGGGAGGAAATTTATTCCAAAATTAAACCGTCGGAAATCATGTCTACATCATGCATAATAATGTTTTTGTTCTTGATTTCCTGCTATATCCGGCGAAGTATGTTATTTGGAATATGTATTGTCAAAATTGTATTTTTTTTTTTATTTCCGGCGACATCCAGTGTCAAAAAGTTCCGGCCACAAAATTTGAAGGTTATCACGAAGAAGGTTCAAGTTTAATAATTTTATTTTTTATAATTGATTTTGTCTATTACACGTTATTTTTAACCCTGCTTATAATTATGTTAACATTTTAGATTAGTTTTTTATAATGTTTTTATTTTGTTCATGTGTTATGCAGTTATCCGGCCACGTAACTGACCACGTTGATTTTCCGGCAATGTTTGTGGTTATAACCTTCTAACCTTAAAAAGGTATCAATTACAATCACAAAGCATTTTTGAATGTTGAAAATGTGTTATCTCGATCAAAATAATTCAAAAATATTCATATCCCTAATTTGTGTAACAAGAAACGCTCCATTTTTAATGTGATTACTGAAATTATAGCTATATTAAAAAAAAAATAAAAATAAAACTAGCATATCATTTCCTTAATTATAGCAAATACTAACCAAGGATACAATGTTAACCCTAATCCCATCTTATAAATTGAACCACTCATTGTTTGCAGAACACATTATTCATTTATTTATACATTGCAAAGGTGCATACTTGCACTCCACCATTTCTTATTTTCGTTTCATTGGTTATTTACTTATTCTTGATAATGATATTGAAAGAGAAATGAATTATGTTCTTTGTGATAATGATAGTGAAATGAAATTTACATACCCTGTTCTTAACAATCTCATTTTTTTACCTTTTCATGTCAATTCTTTTGTTTATAGTTAACCTGTTGATTATAATGTTTATGTTTTAGGTTTGGTTATGATAATTGTTTCTGTTAGCTAATCATGCTATTATTGTCAATATGTATGATGTTACTTCAAAAAAAATATGTGTTCCTGTTAGTTGATCGTGGTTTCTGTTAGTTGATCATGTTGTTCGCTAAACTATCCTGATTATAATGTTATGTTTTAAGCAACTAAGCATATTTGATTATGTTGACAAAGGGTGAGCTGTTAGACAAGGTTCAAGTGAAAGCTGTGAATCTTGCTAATGTGAAAGACTTGCCCGAAGGTCAAACTTTTATGTTTGAATTTATCGCCACAAGTGATTTATTCTCTTTTGGCATTTGCAAAAATACAAAAACAAGAACAAAAACAAAAACCTAAACTTATATGATGGAATAAACTTATTATTTTTCAGAAGCATACACATGTGCGGACACTTACTGTTCAAAAGATTGCATCTGAGCATAGTAGTTCGGATTTTGTTTTTGCGGAAGACCCTAAAGTTAAAAAGGAACTTTGGAAGGTTACTTGACTTTTATGAATTTATATGTTACTAAAAATACAAAATATCATTCCTTTGTACTTAATATTGATTTTCTTACTTCTTAGGATTTACAGATAAGAAAAGAGGCTTTGTATGCCTGTTTGGCAATGGCACCAGGTTTTGAAGCATTGACAACGGTTAGCCTATAGCCTCTACATCTATTGTATTTGTTTTTAAATTAGATTTACATTGACGTTATGTTAACACACAATCAGTTGTGTAACATGGCCACTAACTTAAGGGAGTGTTTGGGATAAGCCTTTAAAAAAAATCCTACTTTTCGAAATGCTCTACTCTTAACAACACATTTCTAATCAAAATACATTATATAATGGGTACTCAAGTTACTCAAAGTAAAACCTATTTTACCAGTGATCAATTTTATGCGATTTCGTATCGATATCTCAACGAATCTCAAAAGGAGTGTTTAGTGAAGAACATTCTTATAATGCCACTTTTAGTATATTACAGAGCTCTCAAGTATTTTATTTATTTATTTTTTATATTTAAGTTTAAATTTAACTGTATCGTATGTTTGTCATTGCAGTTAAAGATGTTATCCTGCAGGTAAGACCATTCCTATATGAGAAAAAGCTTATGTACAGTATAGAACATGTAATTGCTTATTGTAAATTTTTTTTTATAATTTTGTTATAGATCTTTTATTCTGCGACAGCATATGGGATGGAAACATGACCGATTTTCTTTTTGTTTATGATTGGAGCAGTTATGTAAATCTCCTGGCATTCTCGAACATGTTGAATAAATATGAAAAGGTTTGTCAGCTACTGAAATACTCAAGCCTGTTATTTTCTTACTTTTTCAGTAAAAATAATGACTACATGTTGAAGCCATTTAATACAAATATTGATGATTATCACAGTTTCGTACATTTGAAGCCATTTAATACTAATATTTATGATTGTCACAATTACGTACACGTAGGATAGTATGTGGCTATGTGAATATGCAGGTTTCTCACTTTATATATGCTTAGTGTATGGTACATGTAGGATTAGTATGTGGTTCTAATCTGTTTAATTGTTGACTTACATTGATACCTAATAGTTTAAGTTGGGCAATTCGAAAGATAAACTGTCCAGTTTAACTTATTTGCTACTTCGAAAGATAACCTACTAAAACTAAGTTGGGCAATTCAAAAGATAACCTCACCTATATGATGTATTATATATGTATTTGTTTTTGTTGCATATTCTTCAATTTTCTCCAATAACTATATACACAACCGTTATCTCCCTGCTTATAAGTGAGGCACATAAATCATGTTATTACGGTTTTGGTTGTTGTAGCAACATGTTTGTAGTCCAGCATACTAAGGGCTGACCTGGTACAACCAAAGAATGTTCTATTATATAGATTGAAAGTGAAATAGGAACCCTGCGAGTACCAAAATATTATTTCTATCTTGTGACAATTTGTTCAAGCATGTGTGCTAAAATAAGGAGATAAACCCTTAAGATTAAACGGTATTTTGTCACATTTGTCTGAGGAATTGTTATGCGGTCCAACTAATTTGTACTAATGAAATCTCATTTCCAGTTACTTGAATGAATTTCAAACAAATGCCCCACATCTCTTGCCCTACCTTGCTACTCCATTCATTGTTAACAAGAAGAGAAGGCCCCAGTTCAAAGAATTCATTAAAGTCATTCTGCAAGAGCAAGCCTTTTTTGCTGATCTAATTACAGAGTTTTTGGCATGCGTTTATGTCAATTTTGACTTTGATGGGGCTCAAAATAAGAACAAAGAGTGTGAGGATGTAAGCTTCTTTCTCTTTATTATGCCTTTATATATACTTGAGATAGTTTATAGTTTATTTCCAGAACGATAAACGTTTTTGAAACACATTGTTACTTGATATAAATTAGTGAAACTTGCTGAACTTGAATGATGTTCATGCAAGTGATACTAAATGACCCATTCCTAGGCAAACGAGTTGAATAAAGCAACTATACAGGTGTATGTCGGGTTGGGTCAAGGGTCAAATACTCGAGTAAGTATTAAGATTGTCTTTCATAAAATAATTTGCAATATATATCGATATCCGTTTATTAAAATACTAAACGGAAAATATATGATTTTTTTATATGTTGTGCTTTTCATTTATCATTTAAGTCTTATAAAGGCAATGCAGCAATGTTGAAGTGCTTAAAGTACCAACTACTTAGTAACTAATAGTTTTTGTCATATTGTCAAATTTGCAGACTAAAGTTCACCTTTTTGCGTCTCCGTCTCCACCTGCTGCTGCTGCAAGTTCTCTATTTGTAGACTTTTTTGCAGCTTCCGATCAATTCTGATATTTCTGACTTCTTTGCATAGTGGCAACAACTTAAATAACCAAAATCCTAAAACTAATTCTGTTGCATCATCAAAGAAGGATGGGTTTCAAGACAACTATGGAGTTTGGGCATATCTGACATAAGTGGACATATTGCACATTGACAAATGGCAAAACAAAAAATTGTCAGGAATATCTTGGTTTTAATATCAATCAAAGCAAAGTTATGTTTTTATAGTCCACTGATATATTTTGTTAGTTTTAAAATATAGGCAATCCATTTCTTGGTTACCTAATTTTGTTGCAAAGTCTGTTAGGTTTTATTCTCGGCTCTCTCGAGTAAAGAGCAAGAAAGGACTTGAAGTACTATGTTGTGACAAAGAAGTTAATTACAATAATAGTATAATAGCATAGTCGTGTGTAGGGAAGTACTTAGAAGACAATGAAAATTATCAACTTTTTTTTGTTTGTTTGTTGTAGTCTATTTTTATTTGGCTAGAAAAGGCACAATGCTTATTAGTATTATCTGAAAGCAACTGTTTAAATAAGTTTACCAAAACACCCCTATTATTAACGGAAATATGCTTTTGCATTTAAATAGTAATTTTATCGACTTGAAGAACAACAAAAAACTATTTGACCTATTTTTGTACGTAATCTTCTACTTTAATTCATACGTGTTTAAGATACAAATATAACTCGATTTGGCCTTATTTTATGGTACCTTTTTATTGGAACTTTGCGATAAATGTTGTGGGTATATTGCTTTGGGTCATAAAAAAACGTGCCAAGTTACCTTTATAGAGCAACATAAATATTTGTTTTATTTTTGGTTACGATGTAGTATAGCCAAGGCTGTCAAGATTTAATTTCCATGTGTCAGGACTGGACTGATTCCGTTACAAGTTATGTCTAGCACACTTCGTCTTTTATGTGTTTAATAGGTGGCAAAGTTGTTAGTTGCAGTTAATGGGACATTATCCCCCAACAGTTGTTTACTTTTGTGGATGTTAATAATTGAGATGACTATATGATAATGATCGTTTATGTTGAAAAAATAGTCTGTGAAAATGTAACCTTTGATTGTTATTGTAGTTTTTTTTTTTTTTTTTCTTTTTTTTTTCTTTTTCTTTTTTTTATCGTGAACACTGATACTAATGAGCACCAATCCATTGATGCTCTTCTTGGACTAAAACTTATTGACACAAACTCAAACGATGGTTACAGAGAAGGTGGGGAAATAGAGTAGTTTTATTAGTGGACATGTTGAAGCGAAGCATCGCCTTATGATTGAACGAAGTGAATGATATTCAAGCAAGTTTATTTATCCACATGTTTAAGTCAATAAATGATATCAAATGTTAAATATCATATGTTTCTCTTTTCCTATTAATGTTATTGTGTTTTTTAAGTAATACAAGAAAATGTTTTCCGATATCTTTCTCATATCCTTATTGTTACTTATTTGTCTTTGTTTCATATTCGCCAAGACAAAATCAACAAACCGACAATAAGCTTTAACAACCGTAAGTTGACCTTATGCTCCATCAACAACTTCTTTTACTACAACGATCAGCTTAAATAACTAATTTGTTTACAATAATATTTTATTAAACAAAATTAAATTACAAATATCTTAAATTTATATAAATAATATATTGAAACTAGCCCGCCCAACGGGCGGGTCGTTAATCTAGTTGTATTATGTTGATAACTAAAAATAGGTTTTTAATAATTATATGAAAATAGTCCGTTTATACCCTTCAAGTTTGCATATTTACACTTTCTACCCTATACTTTTAAATATATACATATTAAGCATTTAACTTTCTATCTTTTGCACATTTAGTCCCTATACTTATATATTTTAGAGAAATGATAGAAATGGTCCTTAAACTACACTAACTTTCAATATTTACCCTTTATACCCTTAACTTAACAATATTTGCAAAACTAGTCCTTTTAAGTTTATAACTTATTTTAATTTCTATCCTAAGGTTTTAGAACATTGCAAAAGGGTCCTTATACTTGCAATTTCTAAGAAATGTCAAAAATAGTCCCTGGACTTCATATTTTCAGAAAATTAACATATATAACCTTATGCATGAAAACATTTGCAAAACTAGTCCTTTTATCAAATAAATTATATTTTTATGAAACAAAAGAGTTTCCTAGCTTATGTTTAGCTAATATATACTTAAATAAGTCTCCTAAGTCAGATTATAGCACATAATAAGGCAATTTAGTACAAAAACACATTATTATCTAAAATTAGGGTTTTAAAATGTAAACTTCTAAATGAAAATGATCAAGGCTATTCTAAGGGTTCTAAGGCATATCCTAAGTGTTCTAGATCAGTACTAAGGCTATTATAATCAAATTTGAGGCTTACCTAGGTCGTGGGAAGCTTAACGTGGGATCTAGGGTTTCTCGGCCTAAAACTACAACTCGACAAGGACTAGGGCTATTGTACTCGACTTCTATGGGTCTTAGGGTCTTAGTACTACAGAAGTATGTGAGGTAAAGAAGAGAGGGAGGTGTGAAGAACACTACAACCATTAGCTTAAATAACTAATTCGTTTACAATAATATTTTATTAAACAGCATAAAATTAAATTACAAATATCTTAAATTTATATAAATAATATATTGAAACTAGCCCGCCCATCGGGCGGGTCGTTAATCTAGTCTAAGTATAAAAATCTCAAATACTAATTGCAAAAAATGTACCTTAAATCTTGCAAAAGGAGGTGAAAACTAGAAATGTGGAAGTAAACTAGTGTTTGTGTACTCATATTCATCAATCAAACATCTCATAATTGAGGCAAAGAGGTTGTCTTGTCACATGTGGCATTTTTGGAACCTTCCAAAAATGATATAATCACCTAATCTGACTTTATTAGATTTTCAATACCTAACAATGTAATGTAATGATTTAACAGCAACGGTACAAACTACACTACAAGTGATCGGCACGGTCCTATATTTGATTGGGACACTCAATGTACAAAGAGTTTAAGCAATTTTTATTTACAGTACAATTGTTTAATGCATGTTTTGAGGTGTCTCAATCAAATATGTGAGTGTGCCAATCACCTTCCTTTTGATAAATGTTCAAAACTTCAAAACAAAAACACACCGTTTGGAAAGTTTGGGGACCAACGGTGTATTTTTGTCATATATATATAATCTTTGTAATGCAACAATTGGGCTAGGCCCAGACTTAAGATAATATACTAGACTAATAACTTTGACGATAAAAGTCAGTTTCAACAAGTGACTGAATCAGAATTCAGAATGTAGCACGCTGCACGTACAGTTTAACTTTAGTTACAAGGCCAGTTCTCCACCGCTCGATAACATAACTCATGTCTTGCTCAGAAGCTAATGTTATCATGTCACCGTGTTCATTTGCGAACTTGAGATTAAAGGTCCCAAGGAACAGGGCGAAGCGTTTGCCAATTTCCTCCACAATAGTTTTCACATCAAGCGTGCATTGAAATTTGATGATTTGATCATGTCCAAGATATGCTTTTATCCACGCCCGGATATCATCTCTGTTGATGGGTGAGGGGTCCTGAACTGCTCCAATAACCTTTTCCTTTTTGTCACTTTGATTGCACAGATCATATCCCTTTTTCTTACCAGCATTTCTTGGCCAACGTATGCCAAGAGAAGAGCAAATGCGTTTCAATGTTGATCGAGAAACTGTAACAGAATATAAGATGTCATTCAAATTTAGTATATGAAAGTTTAGTAAAAGAAGAATAATGTCAAACAAGCTGTGACTTTGAAATAGGAAAGTATTGTTACCTTTAAGGTATACTGCAGCTTGTTGTATGGTATTTCCACGTCGTCGCACAATAATTTCTCTAGATGGTGAGATTTTACCCGTTTTGGATTTCTTCTTCAATGGCTCTACGTGCTCCACAATCATTTGTTCCTTTCCTTTTTCCATTGATCCAGGTATTGGTAATAATCTTTTTCTTTCGAAAATGTTAAGCTTTTTTATTTCACTGTCTGTGAAATTCTCAACATCTATCGTATGTAATGCATCACCAGAAACCACGTTGAAATGTGGCAAAAATCTTTGCACTGTTGAGTGTAGTTCGCGCGCCAAGATTACCTTGTTTGGATCATTGACCCATACAAATTCAAACACATAAACGTCATTGGTATGATTACTCCTCATGCATATTGTAAGAGCACTACTATTAGTATCAGGATCATCAGGTGTTGGCCAGGACAATAACATATCAGTATCCCGCTTAGAAATACTTTTACAAAAACGTGGTTTATAATCTTGAAGTGTCTTCAGAAGCATTTCCTCCTCCAATTGTAGAGAAGCTATATCACAAGCATCATAATATTCCTTAAAACTGAACTGAAAACCAACAGAATGCCTATCAGCACAATAACCAGACACTTTAAAAGCTAATATCCGTTTTGTTTGACTGTCCTCGGAAGAAGATAAAAAGGGCACATGATTCCTAATCTCATTAGGGATCCAAACTTGAGCAAGACCTATGTCATGTATTTCACATAAATTCCTTAATGCCGCTTGAATATCGTCCCGAGCAAGTTTGAGACCGTTTGTAGTCTGTTTCAAAAGTGTAAGGTTTTAGGCACATCTATTTTCTGACTATATGACTAATAGCTGAAAAAAGACCATCGCTTTCTACTGTAAACAAAAAAAATAGATTTTCATAAAAAGATCATTAGGTGTTTTAGAAAGCTTTACCTCGTATGGTAAACGATCATGTACATTTAACACACTAAGACCCACTCCCTGCATCCAAAAAGGAATTTTAAGTTTCAAGTAGTAATGTGATGGAATTATCCTATGGCTGGAGAGTAAAATCCGATTCCAGTTTCTGTGAATGCTCTAATTATCATTATATATACAATCATAGCTTCATTTAAGCTCACAAAAAAGTTAAATAAACTAAAGTATTAGGATCAAAGCAATTTGGTTTGAGATATATGGTTATAAAGAATTTAATAGATTCTCAAAAGAGATACATACCTCGAGTGCCCTATTCATCTTATAAAAAATTTGAAGATCATTCGGGCATGTTGTACAACACTCGACAACACCTATACAAGAAGATCTTTGAGATGGAAAACATACAGGTAGCATATAACAAGTCCTCAATCCACACTTCTCGAACCCATAACCTACCAATGGGCCCCCTTGACTTGTTTTGACAATTAGCTCTGGCAAACGATTGAGGAATGCAGAGGTTGGTGGACCACTAAATATCACCATAGGCGGGTCCCCATGTTCAATTTCTATAAGCTTATTATTCGCATCAGTATAACACTCATACTCCATGGAACGTTGCCTATAATCGGTGATATAGTTGTCAAGCAAGTTGGCAACAAATGGTTGACCCGCAGTTGTGAGTAGACATTTGCCATTCCTTTCAACCGGTCCCCAGAACTGAAATATTGACCCCCCACAGTTTCTTACCTTAGAAAAGGCAGATTCTATCTTGGTCAAAACCACTGGATTGCCCTGATCAGCTGTGCAATTAATTTACAATGTCTAGTTATAGATAATTCCAATCAAAATTTCTTAATAAGAAAATAAAAATGAAGATAATTAAAAATGATGACATACCTGAAGACGAATTATTATTTTCATATACTTCATCTTTTTCCAGAAAATCCTGTATTTCAGCCAGTTGGCTGAAAAGAGACGTTTCAGGGGATGGAATGACAAATAAGGATTCAGAGACGGGAGAATCTGGAAAGGTTTCAAAGGGTGGAAAGGTGTCAAAGGGTGGAAAGGTTTCAGAGGTTTGATATGTATGAGGGAGCTGAGTCGCCGGAACGGTCTCAGAGACCCCGAATATTTCAGGTGATGAGATATTTTGAGGTTGGCTGGGAAGAAGAGAAGGTGGAAAAGTTTCAAAGGATGCAAAGAACATCTGAATATCCTCATCCTCATAACTCGGAGAATAACCAGCCTCCATCAGATCTCAATTTCGTTTAAATAAAAGAATAGCCGTAGCAAATCTTTACAATAAGATATCACAATAACTTAAGTCTTAACACCCAACTTAGAATCAGATATTAACAAAATATTCGGAATACAGACAGATGATAAACAATAAGAATACCAGGGTTTCATATATATATAATGAATTTTGTTGACTATCAAGTCATGTTCACATTTGTCTTTGAAAATGAGCCTGAGCCTGAGCCTCAACATTAGGTTCCAGTTCAGTGTTCAAAAAAGGTTCCAGTTCAGTCATATTTGTAAGGGGGTGTTTGTTTCCGCGGGGGTTGTTTATTTCGGCTCACTTTTTTGGTTTTGTGCTTTTGTTTCATTTAGCGGTGAGCAGAAAAAGTGAAAAACCGAAATCAAAATAATAATAATAATAATAAGAAAGAATAGAACAGACCGAAATAATTGATCGAAAATAAAAACTGATGGTTTAGTTTTTACTTTACAGAAACCAAAAAAAATTTGGTTACGGTTTTCGTCAAGAAACCGAACCGAAAAAACCTAACCAAACCAGTTTTTATATACTATAATATACATAAATTACTAAATAAATCAAATTTGTAAATTCATATTCATTTTGTGTGTTGGATTTATAATATATTTATCTTAACGTTTATATGTGTGTTTGTCGTGTCGTGTGTTTGCACCGTCATTTTATGTGGATTTATATGTGTGTTTTCTTATCAACTTTTATGTGTTTTCGGTCATTTTTAGTCATCAAAATTCAAAGTCTTAATTAGCTTATTTAACTAGTTCTTTTGTTTCCAAATGATGCTATTTGAACGGAAAGTGTTTCTTTACCTTGTAAACTTAGTTTGCAATATTTTATCCACTCTAGTGTCTTAATCATAATATGTTGCAACTTTATTTCACAATTCTTCTTTTTCATGTTCTCAGTTTACAAGTGTTCTTAAATGGCATTCATATTTTACATTCATGTCACTTTTAATCTCAAAATTATCAGTGTTCGGTTGTGATTAAAAGGTTGCTTAGGGCTGATTAATAGGAAAAAGGAAAATGAATGAAAGTGAAACAAAGAGGAAGTAAAGTAAAAGATAGGAAGTAAAGTGACTTTCACCCTAAAAGTGAAGTGAATTTTTTACAACTAAAATATAACAACTTTATTTTACTTTACCTCACTTTACTTCCTTCAAAAAACTGGATAACACAAACTTTCTTACTTTCACTTTACTTCCTCCCTTTTACTCAACTCGAGAACACAACGTTAGTGGTTTAGTAGAGAAATTTTGGTTATGGGTTTATTAGCTTGCAGATAGGTATTTTTGGCATTGTATTGAGTTAGTGTACCTTCTTGCTCGTTATTCGTCCGAACTTTGTGATCTCTAATCTTTTTCAATTATCTTTGTTTATTTTGTTATGTTTAGCGTAGATTATATTTTTACTAACATAGAATAGTTTTATATAAATGCTTGCTTTTATTGTTGTGAATTATTGAGAAAGTGATTTGGTAATTAGTTGTTATTTCTAGTAGTAATTTGACTTGGGTTCGGTCCACACGGAATTAGTTGTGAAATATTAATTTTTAACTAGAGCTAAAAAGAGGACACTCACCTGGTTTTAGATTTTTATTCTGGCTATGACAACTTCTAGCGGGTAAAATAAATTAAAAGTGTTTTATAAAGAAATTCATAACTATGGACATTTTAATTAAATTATAATACTATAAAAAGAGGACACTCACCTTGTAGTATTTGCTTAGATCGTTTTGTCTTCTTGTCGGGCAAGTTTGAGTTACGCATCTGTATATCGGCTCATTTTGATTTAAAAGTCATAATTATCTACAAGTCAAAATACTAAACTTAAATAACGATTAGATTCATAACTAGGGACATTTTAGTTAAATTATAATACTATATAAAGAGGACACTCACCTTGTAGTATTTGCTTAGATCGTTTTGTTTTCTTGTCTGGCAAGTTTGAGTTACGCATCTATATATCGGCTCGTTCTAATTTAAAAGTCTTAATTATCTACAAGTCAAAATACTAAACTTAAATAACGACTAGATTCAGATTGTTAAAAGCTACCAGGTCTAAGCAAGTATTTTTCTTTATTAATATTTGTCTTTTACTTTATTACTAATTTTAAAGTTAAAAACCAAGACTAATTTTGATAACTAAGCATCAAACGAAACTTGATCGACGTATTTCAAATTCACCACTCCTCCGAAACAATACTCGGGAGATCAATACTTACCAAGATATTTTTGTATTAATGTTTGTATTTATCCTACCGTTTTTATAAATAATTTTTGAGTTAACTACTTTTTTGGTCCTTGTGGTTTACTGGGTATTTCACTCTTGGTCCAAATTTTCAAAAAGTTTTGGTTTCAGTCCAAAAGTGATAGTTTCGTTCCACTTTCAGTCTATTTTGATAACGACGTTAGTTCTGTTAGTTAAGTCCAATTTTCAAGTGGCAAGGTTAGTCCTTTATACTAGTAGTCGTTTGCAATGTTAGTCATTTATACAAGTTGTTATACACGTTTTTATACACGTTTTACACACGTTTTTATGTTTTTATATACGTTTTTACATATGTTTTTACAAAACGTTTTTATACACATTTTTACACACGTTTTTATACATTTTTATACATGTTTTATACACGTTTTTATACACATTTTGATAAACGTTTTTGCACATGTTTTATACATGTTTTTATACACATTTTGATATACGTTTTTACACATGTTTTATACATGTTTTATCACATTATTACAACTCAAACAACAAAAGCAAATGTAAACACTATTTTCTATTGTTGGTTTTATCACCACTGATTATCTAATACTAACTACACAATATCACATAATCATGTTCAAATGCGTATCGAAACACCCCTCAACGTCTTATTTGTATGATGCAGGTTCAATGGAGATCCATGGAAGCACTTTTCGGAACCGTTGCTGTAAACAAAAAATCACCACGATCAAAATGGTGCACTAACTCCAAGAAATGATCTGAAATCACCAAGCCCACCTTCTAAAAGATTCATCCTCGACACCAGGAAATCACAAAACATAGCAATAATCATCCGATCATTAGTTGTTTCCAGACGAGAGATCATCGATTGCCTCATGGAAGGCAAAGGTTTAGACATAGAAACCCTCGAAAAACTCAATCGAATCACCCCTACAAAAGAAGAAGAACTCATTCGCAACTATGATCACGACATCACAAGACTAGCTGATGCTGAATCTTTCTTGTACCACATCTTAAGAGCTGTACCCTCAGCTTTTACTCGATTCAATGCTATGTTTTTTAAGTTGCATTACACCTCAGAAGTATCTCAAATCAAGAAAACTTTACTGACACTTGAAACTGCTTGCAAAGAGCTTAAAACTCGTGGGCTTTTTGTTAAACTTCTAGAAGCAATTTTAAAAGCCGGGAACCGAATGAATGCTGGAACTTCAAGAGGAAATGCTCAAGCTTTTAATCTGAATTCTCTTTTAAAGCTATCGGATGTTAAAAGCAGTGATGGGAAGACCACTTTGCTTCATTTTGTTGTTGAAGAAGTTGTTCGTTTAGAGGGAAAACGCTGCATGATCAATAGAAACCACAGCTTAAGAAATAGTACTGTCGGCTTAGCCAGTGATGAATCTAGAGGCAAGGATTACATAATGCTTGGACTGCCTATTGTAGGAGGAGTTAGTGCTGAGTATACTAATTAATGTTAAGAAAGCAGCTGGAATTGACTATGATGCGCTTTCTAAGTCATGTTCAGGGTTAAGTGATCGTTTGGCTAAAATAAAGAGAACTTTAGAAAGATGCAATAATGATGGTGGTGGACGAGGTTTCGTAAGGGAAATGGAAAAGTTTGTGGAAGGAGCAGAAAGGGAAATACAAGTTTTAAAGAATGAGGAAGAGCGGATTATCGGGCTAGTGAAGAAAACGAACGAGTATTATCAAGTAGGAACTTCAAATGAAAAAGGAAAGAAACAGTTTCAAATGTTTGTGATAGTTAAGTCTTTTCTTGAGATGGTGGACAAGGCTTGTGTCAATATTGCTATTAAACTACAGAAGAAAAAACCAAATGGTGGACAAGAGATGGCCCCGGTTTTGCCACCAATGCCCACATCACCGAACCGCCCGTCAGTTAAGTTTCCGGTATTGCCAGCGAATTTCATGAGTAGCAGTTCAAGTGATTCAGATGATGATGTATAAGTAAGCAAAGAAAAAGTACAGGAATATTTGTTTATTGTCTTATTGTGTGTATTTGTAATGAGGAGATCAAGTGTATTGATATCGAGTTCATTTTTTTCAAAATTCTATGTAGTTCTACTTTGCACGCCACAAATGCGCATGAACTACAAACATAATATCGGCTTCAAATTCCCTAAACTTTCAAAACATAAATGGGTCAATTCAAACTACTTGTAAGCAATGAGGTTGATACAATCAGAAACATTCAAGCCCTAACTGAAAATGATGATGATTCAAATTAAAGGGGCAGTTCAAACTAATGTGAAAGCATAGATGCTAAAGAACGTTAACTGCGACAGTCCATACTTGTCTAACTACATGAAATAAATCATCTAAAAATTGTAGTTGTGTTTCGCTTATATTTTGAGCATTTGGGCTTATATGGATTTGGAAAAGCACTCCCTTTTACTAGCTTATGAGCTTATCATATCGAGCTCATGGCTTATTCAAGCTCATAAACCTGTTAAATAGTTACTATGGGCTTTTCCAAATCAAATGACTCCATAAGCTTTGAAAATATGCTAAACCAAACACACCCATGAATCAAGAAAATCAAATAACATAACTGTACAAACTAAATGGCCAATTTAAACCTGAAGGATTCAAACTTAATGACTCAATCACGAAATCTAAGTATAAAAATCTCAAACACTAATTGCAAAAAATGTACCTTAATCTTGCCGAAGGAGGTGAAAACTATAAATGTGGAACTAAAACAAGTGCGTTTGTGTGCTCATATTCATCAATCAAACATCTCATAATTGAGGTCTTGTGGCATTTTTGGAACCTTCCAAAATATGATATAATCACCTAATCTGATTTTATTAGATTTTCAATACCTAACAAAGTAATGTAATTATTTAACAGTAACTTTCACTATAAATATTTTTATATAATAGTTCATCAAAATTATATCAAATGAATAATAGCACCTCCTTTTAGTTGGAAATTTCATATAAGTAGGGTGAACTTCTTATTCAAGAAGATCATTTAGATTTAACTTGCACTTTGGCTATATATGAAATTAATCATGAAAGTAGATATACTAACCCTCTCTCTAAAAAATCAATCACACACCAAACCCTAGATCCGCCGCCGCCACCATCGTCTCTCCGGCCGTCGGCTTAGGCCGGCGGTCCGGAGTGACACTCTCCAATCCCTATTCTTTGTAGATACTTTATTATTTCGTTTCAGTTTTTGAGTAATTAAGGTTTTATAGGTCATTCTTTTGGCCATTTTTTCGTATCATTTTCTCTAGGTTCGTTGTGGTTATGGGTTGTTTTGGTTCGGTGGTGTGGTTCAGATCGGGAGGTTAAGATGGTGAGGTTATGTGATGGTGAAGTCGTAGAGATAGTGATGCCGTGGGTTTAGTGAGGCTGAGGAGATGGTGGGGTCATGTGATGGTTAGATCCTGGTGTTAGTGAGGCTGAGNAGTTTTGCCACCAATGCCCACATCACCGAACCGCCCGTCCATTAAGTTTCCAGTATTGCCAGCGAATTTCATGAGTAGCAGTTCAAGTGATTCAGATGATGATGTATAAGTAAGCAAAGAAAAAGTACAGGAATATTTGTTTATTGTCTTATTGTGTGTATTTGTAATGAGGAGATCAAGTGTATTGATATCGAGTTCATTTTTTTAAAAATTCTATGTAGTTCTACTTTGCACGCCAGAAATGCGCATGAACTACAAACATAATATCGGCTTCAAATTCCCTAAACTTTCAAAACATAAATGGGTCAATTCAAACTACTTGTAAGCAATGAGGTTGATACAATCAGAAACATTCAAGCTACTTAATGAAAATGATGATGATTCAAATTAAAGGGGCAGTTCAAACTAATGTGAAAGCATAGATGCTAAAGAACGCTAACTGCGACAGTCCATACTAGTCTAACTACGTGAAATAAATCATCTAAAAATTGTAGTTGTGTTTGCTTATATTTTGAGCATTTGGGCTTATATGGATTTGGAAAAGCACTCCCTTTTACTAGCTTATGAGCTTATCATATCGAGCTCATGGCTTATTCAAGCTCATAAACCTGTTAAAAAGTTAGTATGGGCTTTTCCAAATCAAATGACTCCATAAGCTCTGAAAATATGCTAAAGAATCAAGAAAATCAAATAACATAACTGTACAAACTAAATGGCCAATTTAAACCTGAAGGATTCAAACTTAATGACTCAATCACGAAATCTAGGTATAAAAATTTCAAACACTAATTGCAAAAAATGTACCTTAATCTTGCAGAAGGAGGTGAAAACTAGAAATGTGGAACTAAAACAAGTGTGTTTGTGTGCTCAATCAAACATCTCATAATTGAGGTCTTGTGGCATTTTTGGAACCTTCCAAAATATGATATAATCACCTAATCTGATTTTATTAGATTTTCAATACCTAACAAAGTAATGTAATGATTTAACAGTAACGAGAGTACAAACTATATATCGGAATGAGTATGAGTTTTAAGTTTCAGTTTAACTTTCACTATAAATATTTTTATATTTAAGTTTCAGTTCATCAAAATTATATCAAATGAATAATACTTTTAGTTGGAAATTTCATATAAGTAGGGTGAACTTCTTATTCAAGAAGATCATTTAGATTTAACTTGCACTTTGGGTATATATAAAATTAATCATGAAAGTAGAGATACTAACCCTCTCTCTAAAAAATCAATCACACACCAAACCCTAGTTGGGTTAGGCCGGCGGTCCGGAGAGACACTCTCCAATCCCTATTCTTTGTAGATATTTTATTATTTCGTTTCAGTTTTTGAGTAATTAAGGTTTTATAGGTCGTTCTTTTGGCCATTTTTTCGTATCATTTTCTCTAGGTTCGTTGTGGTTATGGGTTGTTTTGGTTCGGTAGTGTGGTTCAGATCGGGAGGTTAAGATGGTGAGGTTATGTGATGGTGAAGTCGTAGAGATGGTGATGTCGTGGGTTTAGTGAGGCTGAGGAGATGGTGAGGTCATGTGATGGTTAGATCCTGGTGTTAGTGAGGCTGAGGTGATGGTGAGGTCGTGGTGTTAGTGAGGCTGTGGTGATGGTGAGGTCATGTGATGGTTAGAACATGGTGTTAGTGATGGTGAGATGGTGAGGTCGTGGTGTTAGTGAGGCTGAGGAGTTGGTGATGCCGTAGATGGTGAGGTCGTGGTGTTGGTGAGGTTGTGAGATGGTGATGCCGTAGATGGTGAGGTCGTGTGATGGTGAGGTCGTGGTGTTGGTGAGGTTGTGCTGATGGTGATGTCGAGGTGTTAGTGAGGTCGTGGAGATGGTGATGTCGTGGTGCCGTGAGGTCGTGGAGATGGTGATGTCGTGGTGTTCGTGAGGTCGTGGAGATGGTAAGGTCTTGAGTTAGTGAGGTCGTGAGATTGTTTCAGTTCCTGAGGTCATGAGATTGTTTCAGTTCATGAGGTCGTAAGATGGTTGTGGATGGTTTAGAGTGTGAGGTCGTGAGACTGTTTTGGTCTATGATTATCGTAGTGGAGATGGTTCAAATAGTGAGGTCGTGAGATAATCAGATTGTGTGGTCGTGATTGTTTAGTTTAATGTGAGGAGGGTCGAGGCGATTTGTTTTGTGGTCCTGGTTGACGTCGGTTTGGTATGCTCGGTGGTCGAGTTAGTTTGAAGTAGTTTCGGGAGGGTCCAAGTGTCGGTTTCAGGTGAGCAAAGGTCGGGTAGTTATTGGCGTATGGTGATTTTACAATTTTGGAGTTGTCATCTTTGTCAACGGATTTTACACACCACTCTACCACCACTCGAATTTTTTGCATGGTTGAAAGTATCTTGTGTGAGGTTTCAATGTGGGGAGTGTTAAAGGTCGTGTGTCATGTTCGTGGTTGGGTTTTTAACCCATATTCATGTTTCTAAATCGGGTGTGGCCCTTAAGTGGTTAGGTGTTGTGCTAGAGTTTGGAGGCGGGATGTTCGCTCATTTGATTGTTAGATCTTCTACATTGTCAACGGTTGTAGTTTGTGAGGGTCATTGCTCATCAAAATTGTTGTATTTCTAGTATCTTGCTAGTTATAATTTTATATAAATACATTGCCTTTAAAAAAAAATCATGAAAGTAGAGTGAACTTCTTATTCAAGGAGCTCATTTAGATTAAGCATTTATATCCATTAGACATTTATGTCTTGGATCATCACTGTACTCATTCATATATCATTACAATCTGTCATATTAGACTAGATGGTTTATGTGTTTGTGTCATAAAACACACGGTTTGTTATGTTGGACCATAAAACATAACGGGAGTGGTTGTACCCGGGAAATAACTCGACATCTAGCTTAGTGTCGAAAATATTGTATAGGCGACGTTAGGTTGGTTCTACCTCGAACTAGAACCCGGTATTTAGCTTAGTACCGGAAATAATGTAAGTGACGTGTAAGGTTTTCTCCGCCGGATAAAGGAGCTTATTGATCTAATGAAGTAACTCTCGAGTTAGGTACTCGGGGAGTGGAGTAGGGCGGAGAGGATTTCTGTGACCGAACCACTATAAATCCTCGTATCTGGTTTGCACTTTCCTTATTCATCACTTTACTCTTATACTTGCACTATGTTATTGCTTGTGATGTGGCTAGATGTTTATGTTTGTGTGACAACTTGTTTTATCTGTGCTCTATATTAGTGAGAGACAATTATTGGCACTTTTCATATTACAATAAGCTTGATAAGTTATTTGATACAAAAGATTTAAAGTTTCTAGACGGTAACGTATTAACCCTCCCCCCTACGTTTTCACAATTGGTATCAGAGCCTCGTGGCTCTTATTTTCAAAACAAATGGTTTTTAAAATGGAGTACGTTCCATGTATCAAATTACACATGAAGCACATATAATATGAAAAGTATCTGTCTATTTAATGCTTACTTGTTTTGTTGTTAAATATACTTTGTTATACTAGCTTGAAGGTTTTCTTTAAAAAAAATGAAAAGTTTCTTGAAAGAATTTGTAGTGTCGTATTATGTGCTTAGAGCAAATTTACGAAGAAATATGGTTTTGAAATGAGTGTTTGAGATAACTAGAAATTTAGTTGAAAATTCATCTCCGTAAATGTTTAGATAAATCACATAAGTAGAAATGAAGTTGAATAAGTGTATTGTATGTTTACTATCAAATCTAGTAAGTCTTTGATAAGGCGAAAAGTGTACCGCTTTTGGGGGGTCATTTAAGCCCTAAATCGTATTTATTTGATCAATTATTACCCTAAATCGTTCCTTTTGGCATTTTAGGTACTTTGGAGAGAAATTCTGGAAAAGGAAGCATTTTGGACGTTTTTGAAGCATAATAGTGAAGAATTCGACAAAGTGCTAAAGTCTGATAAATAGTACCCGTGACGGCGTCAAGCTTGGATGTGACGCCGTCAAGCCTTGATAGGCCAGAACGGTTTATAACGTGAGGGCCTGGTGACGACGTCAAGCTTATACCTGATGGCCATCACGTTAAACGGGCTGACGCCGTCAGAACCCCTCGTACAACAAATTGCCTATAAATACGGCCTCATAACTTCATTATTTTCAAGCCCCAAACCCTAAGTCCGATTCTAGGGTTAGGGTAGGTGTTTTTCCAGCAACTCAGAGGGTCTTAATCACTCCATAAACATCTTGTATTGGTGTGTTGATTCTATCTTAATTATGTCTTCCATTATTATTGTTGCTTGTTCTTCATTGATTATGTTTTGCTAAATCACCTAGTGTTTACCTATGATTGTGTGAAACTTGTGTATAACTAATTAGATCTT
>LBNU01007382.1:121237-145186 GCA_014162995.1 Artemisia annua
TTACTTAAAATGTTGTATCAAATATAATAATCAAATACATTGTTTTGTTTCAGGCGACACAAGCAATTTTTGAAAACAAAATACCCGGGTAAAAAAATGGCATTGCTGGAGAATGAGCACACTAAATCTTTTGCTAAGTGGTTACACGAAGAGGTAATTACTCGTATGTTGTTTATACTAATTGTTTATTTGTTGATAAATATAAGTGAGTTGTTCTAGCAATTTAAAGGTAATATATACTTGTAATGAAATTCAGGTTGAGAGAGAGTTAGCGATATCCAAAGATAGTGTATCAGAAACTGTGAGGTGGATTTCATTTGGACCACGCGCCGACATAGTGAAATACGAGGTATATAACATCAACGGGTATACATTTCGTACGAAAAGTAATGATGGCATAGTTTACCAGAACAGTGGTGTTAGTGTTAAGGCAACAGATCTTCACATATCCAAATAAGTTGCAACCACAAGAAAAGCATTTTATAATGGGATTTTACAAGAGATATGGGTACTAGATTACCGTTTCAGGCAAATTCCTCTTTTCAAATGTGATTGGGTTAATTCAAAAAATGGTGGGGTCTAACGCGATAATCTTGGTTACACATTGGTAGACCTGAATAGTTTAGGCCACAAGGATGATCCGTTCATATTAGCCTCACAAGCATGACAAGTGTTTTATGTGAAAGACCAGGCAGATAAAAAAATTGTCTATTGTCTTTAAAACACCTACCAAGAATTACAAAGATACGTATGACGATGTCGATGAGGAATTTAGTACAGTCATTCAGAGCAAAATGATAACATATTGCCGCGAGTAATTCCACAAGCAAAGGATGCCTACTATCGAACCGACTGTGAAGGTATTGTTATACGAAAATCAAAGTGAAGCACATGTCATTCTCAAGCTGTAACACTTTGTTTAGGGATTTATTTTTGTCTGCAGAACCTATTTAAGCTTTTGTTTTGCTGCAAATACTCTTTTAAAGGATTTTTGTTGTTGTTGTTGTTGTTGTTGTTGATGTATTAATTGTTAAGTTCGTACTTGCGAATACTCTTTTAAATTAAAGGATTCCAGATTATACAAAACTATAACTTCTAGCAGCATAAACTGTGTACTAGCCGTATTAACTATGTACTAGCAGTATTAAACACCCTGCATATTTTGAACCTTTTGGAAGACTGAACTCAACTAAGTGAATATCACATTACATAAGTTATCAGAAATGTGTGACCGTATGTATCGAATTGTGACTATACTTAAATATTGTGTGACAAAATATGACTATGATTTAGTCACACAAAAACTCTTCAAGTGTGACTATTGTAAAGCCTATAGTCACATGATCGTGCTTCAATTAAATGTGACTATACACATTAGGATTTGGCAAGCAAACACACACTAAACTTTAGACACACATATTAACTTACGTGACCATATGTATCGAATTTTCATTACACTTAATCATGTTTCTATGGTTTCGTGTGACCATATAGGACATTTGGACACACTCTTCAAGTGTGTGACATATATTTGTCACTTTTAAATGCATATCGTGACTAACGCTTCAAACTTACTTTTCAGTTGTCACACATTTCAAATTCATATGTGGCTAAGTATTTAGCAAAGAATAGCAGTCACGTTTAAATAATGTGTGACAAACTTGACTATATAATTTAGCCACATGCACAATTACTTCATGTGACCATATATCTATTTTGTTCACGCTCTTCAATTGTGTGACATATATTTGTCACATATGTATATTCGTAGTGTGACTAATGCTTAAAGCTGATTTGTATCGGCCACACGTCCCAAATTAAACGTGACTAAAGGATCGAAAAATATGTACCAGTTACCCTCTAGTCACATAAATACACAAATGTGTGACATATATCTTCCGAAATGGTCACACAAGTCGGATAGAGTGTGGCTGTTTATTTTATTTTCATACATTCAGTCACGTAAATATGTTACAGTGTGACCGTTTGAAATCGACCATGTGTGACGATAGGCCATTTTTGTACTAGTGAATTTACAAATTATCTTGTAAAGCAACGTCATGTGTAGAATTACTAATTATATATTGCACAAACTAATGTATACTCAGGGGCGGACCTACTTTGGTGTCGGGTGTTGTATGGGATACACCCGATTTTTGGTCATGAAGTGCAAATTTTTTCAAAAATTGTCATTTTTCTAGTATGTGCAAACCCCCCTAAATTTTTTTGCTACTTTCGATTTTTTGGTATAACTTTAGTTAGCCTAACAATTATTTTGTGCAATACCTTTTCGAAAATCTTGGGTCTGTCCCTGTGTATAGCACTCTATGACGTTATTTAATATCGTGACGAATATTACACTACATCTCCTGATTAACAAGTATTTTTCACCCTAATCATCACAACCTTGTAATACTACTGACTACAGTTTTTGTATCGTCATTTTATCATAATGCAGGAGTACTCTCATATGTTTAAGTTATTTCATAAAATTCTAGCCCTGTGTAAATTTATTATTACGGAAAACATATAATCGAAAAAATTGCTCGTCAAAAGTTTTGGTTATAAAGTATCCAACACCGCAATGCGCGAAATACCCTCCTAGTTCAAGCCAAGAGCTTAAACCCGCGAAACATTAAGTTATCGTATCTGTAATTATGTGGAAGATGGTCTTTATTTACCCACCATATCGTTCGATCTTACGTGATTTTTCGTTGAGGAGTCCATTGTTCTAAGTTCTAACAACGAACAAGTTTTCAGTTTTTTCTTTCTTTTGTAAATGTCTACATGAATGATATTGATCACGTATTGTGCCCCCGGACCCAATATAGGTGGCCGGGCACACACACAATACAAATAGCTCCGATCCATGGATAATCCGGACCACACCAAGCACCAGATTCGACAAGCCAGGCCGAACTACAACACCTTACCATAAGGAACCGCGTCTCAGCACCCCTGTCGCGGAAGAATTCAATGTCCGGAGCAAAACCAAGGATCAGGACTACGACTTAACCCAAAAGAGTAAGGAATATTGTCAGATACCACATAGCTGACCTGGGCCGACTCCAAATAGGGAAAGACCGCAGTTCCCTCCCAAAACCATCGCCGTCAGAGGCAAGAGGACAAGAACAAGGTTTAACCTTGGGAGTTTGTCGCCCAAAAACATGACCATCATGGCACGTGATCCCAGGAATCCGACAAAAAAGACCGTGGTATAAATTGAGGGCATCTGCCACTCTCAACGGTATCATCATCACTATCTCACAATATACACTTTATCTCTCTAAACATAAACTTGCTCTCACACTGGAGGTTGACCGCGGAACCCCCCCTTCCGTAGTGAGACTTACTCAGTTTTTGTGATTCCGAGGTGGTTTACCTCTTGAAAAAAATTCAGTACGAAGAACAAAGTGTATTCGTCAATAAGCTACCAGCACGTAAACATCTCTTTAATGGTCTCTACAACATTTAATAAAATGTAGGTGGATACTTTTCCTAATTCTTATGTAGTTAACCTCTCAGAAAAAGTGAAATAACTACAAGATACATCGTGTAACAATAGAGAAGTTCTACCTTTTAAAAACAGAAAATAATGTATCATTGTACTTTTTATGTCTAATGATCTTTTTAGCAATTTAACATTGTGATCGCTTAGTGACGACATAATAACATGATTACATGAATAAGGAGTGATAATTATTGAATGACTCATGGTTAAGCACGTTGTTGTTTTGTTGGTTTCGAGTGATTCGAGTCATGTTAGTTAAGGTTAAGTACGCTATTGTTTGCCAGAACTGAATTAGAGATCGGTTCAGGTCAATCAAGTTTGATGTGCAACTTCTCGTTACCCGACCCTTCCCATCTCATGTTGGGTTTAAAATAACACATGCACATTGGGTAGTTTGGCCCAAATAACAGAATGTTGGCCCAGCTATAGACTATTAGGATTAGAATTTAGAATTTAGGATTATAAGACAAAGTTATACACGTATAAAGAGTTTAACATTTAAGTACATCCATATATAAGTTACCCGAACATTATCTGTACCATAATTCGAACTGTAAATGGGTTACCACTTTACCTAACCGATTAACATGAACCCAAGTTTGGCTTGTTATTCAGGTCAGGTTATTTTTCTGACACTCCTAATCGAAGTACATTTGAACTCTTATAAGGTTTTAAGTTATTATGTGTAACAATTAAAATTCAATGCAAAACATTTAATATCCATGAACTTAATAATCATAAACTATAGACTACCTAATACTTCTATTAAAATACAAAGTAAAAAGCATCAAATACATGTCACATAGCAAAATAATTACTCCGAACCGGCCAATCTACACCCACTAAAACTCACATTTATAATTGAAAAAATAACACGAATGGTCCTTGCGGTTTACACAGATTTCATGTTTAGTCCCTATTTCATTTTAATTACACCAGAAATACCTATTTATCAAAACTTGTCACACATTTAATCCCTAATTTGGATGGGCCGTTAGTTTATCCGTTAAGTTATTTGCACCGTTAGTCCTCCGTTAATATTTTTTGCACCGTTAGTCCTCATTTTCTAAAAAAAGTCCTAATTTTTTGCACCGTTAGTCCCTCCGTTAATATTATGCACCGTTGTCAATCTTTTTACGTTTTTGTCCATTTTTTAACGTTCTCGTCCGTTTTTTAACGTTATCATCCATTTTTTTTACGTTTTTGTCTATTTTTTTACGTTCTCATCCGTTTTTTTAACGTTTTCGTCTTTTTTTTTACGTTTTTATCAATCTTTTACGTTTTCGTCCATTTTTTTACGTTCTTGTCCGTTTTTTTAACGTTTTCGTCCATTTTTTTACGTTTTAGTCCGTTTTTTTAACGTTTACGTTTTCGTTCATTTTTTTACGTTTTCGTTTGCTTTTTTTACGTTTTTGTCTGTTTTCTTATGTTTTTATCCTTTTTCGCAATTTTTTTACGTTTTCGCCCCTTTTTTGTGATTAGGTAAGCATACTAAAAGAAAACTTGATATTTGATAAAAATGTTTTTGTATCGATTTTAAATCACGATTTTGACCCCTTTTTGGTCCGAATCATCAAAAGTGTAAAACACGAAAGTTGTCCAAAATGATGTTTTAGATCAAGACCCACGAGATTTTAACCTGAAAAATACAAAACAAGGGCTGTTTACTACCAAAACTTAAGCCGTTTTCGTTCGTTATCATTCGTTCATTATATATCTAATCGGGCTCACCGGCCAGTTTATATGTCTTATAGGAGAAAACTATATGAACATCTTTACGTTTCCGTCCGTTTTTCTCACGTTTTTATCTGTTTTTGTCCATTTTTACATGTTTCGTTAGTTTTTTTTCACATTTTCACACATTTTAATCCGTTTTTATCCGTTTTCGTCCGTTTTTGCAAATAAGTTTGATGATTTACACAAGTACAAAATTTACAAGAGTGTATATGTTATAAATTTGGTAAAAAATGACTTAAGTTTTGGTAGTAAACAGCCTTTTTTTGTATTTTCTGGTTCAAATCCCGCATATCTTGATGTAAAACATTATTCCGGTCAACTTTGGTGTTTTACACTTTTAATGATTCAGACCAGAAAGGGGTCAAAATCGTGATTTAAAATTGACACAGAAACATTTTTATCAAATGTCAAATTTTCTTTTAGTATACTTACTTAATCACAAAAAAATAGGCAAAAATGTAAAAAAAAAAATGGACGCAAACGTAAAAAGATTGACTAAAACGTAAAAAAAAATGGTCAAAAACGTTAAAAAACGGACGAGAACGTAAAAAAATGGACGAAAACGTAAAAAGATAGAAAAAAACGTAAAAAATGAACGAAAACGTTAAAAAACGGGCGAGAACGTAAAAAAATGAACGAAAACGTAAAAAGATGGACAAAAACGTAAAAAAAAATGGACAAAAAGGTTAAAGAAACGGACGATCACGTTAAAAAATGGACGAAAACGTAAAAAGATCGACAACGGTGCAAAATATTAACAGAGAGACTAACGGTGCAAAAAATAATGACTTTTTTAAAAAATGAGGACTAACGGTACAAAAAATATTAACCAATGACTAATGGTGCAAATAACTTAACAGATAAACTGACGGCCCATCCAAATTAAGGACTAAATGTCTGACAAGTTTTGAAAAATAGGCATCTTTGGTGTAATTAAAATGAAATAGGGATTAAACATGAAATCGGTGTAAACCACAAGGACCATTCGCGTAATTTTTTCTTTATAGTTTAATAAAAAGCATGCTAATTTTAGTAGTTTCAAGAAGCGAGATATCATCATATGGTGTTGAAATTTTTACGGGTTGACTATTAATGGCTCCTACTTATTTTAGTGGCCATATCAAAACATAGCAACTAAAGTAATCATTATTAGGGAAATTATTACATTTAATGATTTAAACATANAACGTAAAAAAATGGACGAAAACGTAAAAAGATAGAAAAAAACGTAAAAAATGAACGAAAACGTTAAAAAACGGGCGAGAACGTAAAAAAATGAACGAAAACGTAAAAAGATGGACAAAAACGTAAAAAAAAATGGACAAAAAGGTTAAAGAAACGGACGATCACGTTAAAAAATGGACGAAAACGTAAAAAGATCGACAACGGTGCAAAATATTAACAGAGAGACTAACGGTGCAAAAAATAATGACTTTTTTAAAAAATGAGGACTAACGGTACAAAAAATATTAACCAATGACTAATGGTGCAAATAACTTAACAGATAAACTGACGGCCCATCCAAATTAAGGACTAAATGTCTGACAAGTTTTGAAAAATAGGCATCTTTGGTGTAATTAAAATGAAATAGGGATTAAACATGAAATCGGTGTAAACCACAAGGACCATTCGCGTAATTTTTTCTTTATAGTTTAATAAAAAGCATGCTAATTTTAGTAGTTTCAAGAAGCGAGATATCATCATATGGTGTTGAAATTTTTACGGGTTGACTATTAATGGCTCCTACTTATTTTAGTGGCCATATCAAAACATAGCAACTAAAGTAATCATTATTAGGGAAATTATTACATTTAATGATTTAAACATAGCAACTAAATTTGTACATTTAATTAAATGTAGTTGAGCTTTTCTACCTTTCATAGAAAGTAAATTCGAGCACTAATAAAGCTACCATAAAAATGGTTCGATTGCTTCTAGTTGAAGACACAAAATTTAATGGTAAGACCTCTCAGAAATTAATGTACATTAAAAAGCTTTCAATTTTCAATAAAAAGTTTAGCATCACAAGACAAGTGCTTTAAAGCCAAAATCCCTTCATTTATGCATTTTGCTTTTATGGAAAACTTGCTAATAATGCTAACCGAAAGACACAACATTCAGATTATATAATTATAAATTTTTAATTACGTTGGTTTATTGTTCAAGAAAACTACTATTGAACTAAGAAAACCTTATCGTGTACAGTTGTTAGATGATGAAAGTTTAACAATGTAGATGGATCATGGATGAATATAATATGAGTTTTGCTAACCTCTGCCCAGTGGGCATGGGTTAATCTAATTATAAAAAGAATATTTTAATTCATTTAAGTGAAATATGTTCAAATATAGTAATTTATAAGTTCATTTAATGTGTATTTAATGCATTTTTTGGTTAATTAAAAAAGTGTGTTCATTAACTACACCTTAACCTCTGCCCAGTGGGCATTGATTAGTAAAATCCATATAATATAATGAAGATGGCTTTAGGATTATTTATTTTCTTCTTTTTGTTGATTGATAATGATAGCCACCACCAAAGCCAATGATATGGGGTTAAATGTTGACATACACATTTGCCCGTTACGTGCATTGTCCTTCAGCTTTCAATAATTTGCTTCCACGCTAATTAACTAAAAGTTAATCAATTGTTTTGGTTTATCTATTCCAATCATTAGTTTAACTAAACGTGATTGATCATATGTGATTACGTCTAATAAAAAAATATGTTTTTTTAATGTAATTACAACTGGTGTTTTGGAAGTACCGGCTGATTCACTGGGAACCGGATCAGCTAGTTCGACAGCCGAATTGGGAAAAGCCGATGAACCAAGGTTCAACCTGAATAAACCGTGAATTGAAAGGTTTTTTTTATTTGATGTCCGATTCAATTTTAATAAACGACTATTACAACCATTAAACCACACCTACTAATTACACCCATGAAAAATCAACACAAACAAAGAAGCATATATGATAATCATCTCAATATTCCTTGTAGTAATATACATTACCAAAATGCCTTTTGTACTCATTCACCAATCAAATTAAAAAAACCCCTACAATATCTGTACACAGCTGTCAAAGAATATCTGAATCACAATAAACCCCTCCACCTAGAAACAATAACAAGGCTACCTTACACAAAAAAGTATCAATCTTTTTCCCAGTTTATTTTTTAATCTAATCAACTAAAATAATTTGCATAGCCAACAATACTAAAAGATGATCCAACGGCTGATATCTGTCGGTGACCCTTCCCAATATAAAGATCATAAGGTTCCCACAAATGATCCAACGGACACGGTCTCTTCTCATCTAATCTGACCCATGGTTTCCCCTTACCACTCCAATGCAATAAACTGACCGGTCCAGAATGTAATGACCGACAGCTGCCCTTCACATTATCCCCACCTAAACCATGCTGGTTCCACCTATGATGAATCGGTTCAATATTACCCCCAAACACAAGCAAAAAAGGAGGTAATGAACCCAGTTCATATATCCTTTTCTTCCTTTGAACCTCCATCCAGTTCTCTATTCTCTTTCTATAGTTACCTTTACGCCACTTTACCATATCCATTACCATCACGCCCGTGTTGAAATAACACGGACGTGCCCGTCTTGACCCGAACACCCGCGACATAACCGGGTCAGACCAGAAATTATCCGTAAAATATTTCGTAAAATTCGTATGACAATACTCCGGAGCACCAATAACCCGGTTCTTCTCTAGAGTAATATTCCACAGCTTGTGAATATCATCCACTAAAATAACATCACTGTCGAGATAAATGACCCGGTTCACCAAAGGGTCCAAAATATCACCCAAATAGTTCCTAGCGTAATTTAAAGGGTTCTCTAACGCAACACGAATCGAACTCGATATCAAATTAATAACACTATCTTCACGAAAAATATAAACTTTAAAGCTCAAAGAAGTGAAAACGGATCTGACGAGCCGGGTCAAATCACGCGGGCTAGCCGGGTCAAATTCAGCTGCAATAAAATGAAAGAAAACATTCTCAGGACACGACGCGTGGCGCAAGACAGAATGTACGGCTGCGATTGAGCCACGTAGATATTCCAAATCAATAGTCATTGCCACATGGATAATCTCCCCACGTGAACACCCTACCCCGTTACGGTACTCTGGCGCTTCAGAGAATCCAAACAGAACAGTCCCGTCAGAGGACTGTTCTGTCTGGGCTCCTCCTGTCTCAGTATCCGTTACTGGAAAGTAACGGATACCGAAACAGGTAAAAGTTAATAAAAAGAATGATATAAAAACAATGTAAGATCGAAAACAAGACATCTTCGATCTTCTATGAATAAAAGATTTGTTATTAAAAAGATGAATAAAACATGTATGAATAGGTTGGGATTAATGTGTGTGTGTGTTTTTGAAGGTGTTTTTAGTGTGTGTGTTTGGGAGTGAAGGAAGGAAGGAAGGAGGAGAGATTGATTAAATTGGGAGAGAGTGGAGTGTGGGTAGCTTTCCCTATTCCTATCAATTACTCTTTCTCTTTATAATAAACCCAAAATACAATAAATACAATGCCCCGAAATATATTACACAATTAAATAAATTTACAGTTGTTTTTTTTATTATTTATAATAGAATATTTGTAGTTTATAATTTTGATGGTAAGTTAATAAATGTGAGGATTTTGTTTTGTGTTGTTTATTTGTACTTTTGTCTAAAATTGGACTGGGGTGTTTTTTACTTTTTATAGTTGGAAGAAAATCTTTAGGTTTTTTTTTTGTATGAATTTGAGATATATTTGTGTATGATATGCTTTGTTGTGTTTTAGTTATTTATAGGAGTAGATCGTTTAAAATGTTAAAATCAAACCGTAGATGTGGTCCTTATAAGTTTATTGTAAGTGTAAGCTTAGTCTCTATAATTATTTCGATTTGTTTTTTTGTTTCTGAACAAAGTGAGATGACGATATTCTGGTAAAATGTTGAATCGAGATGTCTAAGTCATTTCATTTTAGGCAGAGACGAAAAATAAACAGAAAATTTCAATGTAATTTGTGTATGTATTTTCAAAGCTATAGAAGTATGGTATTTGAACAACTCAGCTTTGCAATTTACTCCACCTTTTCTTTTCTTTTTCCTTTTTTTCTTTTATCAAAATTATAGAGAAGAGGATTATAAGCCATGGTTTTAGTTTTTTTGTTCTTTTTGACTAAAAATAGTTAAGATGTTTGATTTGGTATATTATTAAAAAAAAATGTTGTTTGACTCTATCAAATTTTGGGACAAAATAAAGGATTCTAATAAATGAAAACAAATTTTTTGGTTTTTATTGAATGTCATGACATATTCAATTTGAAATAAATGGAAGTTTAATTAGCAAAAAGCATTATTTTAAGGGAACTATTATGTCTGTTGTAAAACATAAATGGTATATTATTCGACGTATTCATTAATTATATTTACTCCTATGTAAAGAGCAATAAAGCTACAACATACTATTGTATCTTAACGTGTAATCAAATTGAGACAATGACATGGATATAGCATAACAAATCCATAGTATTATGAGCAATCAATGATCTAATAAAAACTTCAGACAAAAGAACAAGGTGAAATGTCGAGGTCCGATTAATACTAAGCAACAACAAGGTGTTTTTTTCTAAAATGTTTGACACATAGTTTAAGCAGTTTGTTTGATACGTCATTGCATTTATTTGAATCTTCTATCTTGTTGGATCGTCTTGTTTTTGTACACAAAGAAGACTTTATTTTTATCACACAAGCTAAATTGAAACATGTTTATTTTCAATGGCGATAGGATCGATCTGACCATGTAATTCATTTTTTTATACAAACAAGCATACGACAAGTTAGTCATAAGAGCATATAGAATGTGATATCGTGGTTTTGTCAATAATAGATGTTCTTATGGAATCATTTCTTTAGTATGGTCGATGGCAAATTTGGGGAAAAAGAATAAAAAGCGTTTATCCAAGCCTCNCTCTTTATAATAAGCACAAAATACAATAAATACAATGCCCCGAAATATATTACGCAATAAAATAAATTTACAGTTGTTATTAGCTTTTTTCTATTTTATTACGTATTATAATAGAATATTTGTAGTTTATAATTTTGATGGTAAGTTAATAAATGTGAGGATTTTGTTTTGTGTTGTTTATTTGTACTTTTGTCTATAATTGGACTTGGGTGTTTTTGCTTTTTATAGTTGGAAGAAGATTTTTTTTTTTTTTTTTTTTTTTTTTTTTTTTTTTTTTTTTGTTGTTTTTTTTTTTATTTATAATTATGAAAAAAATTTTTTTTTTTTTTTTTTTTTTTTTTTTTTTTTTTTTTTATGGCGTTTTAGTCGTTAGATGTTAGTTGTTGGCTCGAGTTAGTGTCGCATCCTCGGGCAGAGATACCAACCGCGAGCCTCTCCTTAAGGGATAACCTACTCCTATTCCCGATTCGCCTGATATCATTAGAGCTTGTGGTTCTCAAGTGAGGACTTCCCGGTCGGTCACCCAAACCGGTACTACTCTCACTTGGGCTTGCTTAACTACTTAAGCCTTTATCACTAGACCACACGCCCCATGATAGAAGATCTTTTGGTTTTTTGGTATCAATTTGAGATGGGAATTGATTTGCCAATTTTGATCGAGAAACTCTATCTTTTGCATAACTAGTTGTACGGTGTTTCTAGTGTGTACAGTGAGTGTCCTAATTTGGAAGAGAAAAAAAAAAAAAAAAAAAAAAAAAAAAAAAAAAAAAAAAAAAAGCAATCACCTTCCATTTGAGATATATTTGTGCGTATGATATAGCTTTGTTGTGTTTCAGTTATTTTTAGGACTAGATCATTTCAAATGTTAAAATCAAATCGTAGTAAGTTTATTGTAAATGTGAGTGTAGTCTATTCGGTTTGTTTTTTTTCTTTATGAACAAAGTGAGATGACGATATTATGGTAAAATGTAGAATCCAAATGTCTTAAATCATTTCACTTTACGCAGAGACGAAAAATAAATTAAAAATTTTAACTTAATTTGTGTCCGTATTTTCAAAGTTATAGAAACTCCGTATGGTATTTGAACAACTCAGCTTTTGCAATTTACTCCACCTTTTTATTTTCTTTTTTCTTTTTTTCTTTTATCAAAATTATAGAGAAGAGGATTATAAGCCATGGTTTTAGTTTTTTTGTTCTTTTTGACTAAAAATAGTTAATATGTTTGATCTGGTATATTGCTCAAAAGTTTTCTTTGACTCTATCAAATTTTGGGACAAAATAAAGGATTCTAATAAATGAAAACAAAATTTTTTGGTTTTATTGAATGTCATGACATATTCAATTTGAAATAAATGGAAGTTTAATTAGCAAAAAGCATTATTTTAAGGGAACTATTATGTCTGTTGTAAAACATAAATGGTATATTATTCGACGTATTCATTAATTATATTTACTCCTATGTAAAGAGCAATAAAGCTACAACATACTATTGTATCTTAACGTGTAATCAAATTGAGACAATGACATGGATATAGCATAACAAATCCATAGTATTATGAGCAATCAATGATCTAATAAAAACTTCAGACAAAAGAACAAGGTGAAATGTCGAGGTCCGATTAATACTAAGCAACAACAAGGTGTTTTTTTTCTAAAATGTTTGACTCATAGTTTAAGCAGTTTGTTTGATATGTCATTGCATTTATTTGAATCTTCTATCTTGTTGGATCGTCTTGTTTTTGTACACAAAGAAGACTTTATTTTTATCACACAAGCTAAATTGAAACATGTTTATTTTCAATGGCGATAGGATCGATCTGACCATGTAATCATTTTTTATACAAACAAGCATACGACAAGTTAGTCATAAGAGCATATAGAATGTGATATCGTGGTTTTGTCAATAATAGATGTTCTTATGGATCTATTCTCTTTAGTATGGTCGATGGCAAATTTCGGGAAGAGAAATGATTTGGATGCCTAAAAATATGACTAATTGTATGCCTAAATTGATGTGTAAATTGTTTATTGGTTTGTGTAAAAGCGGGTCCCTCTCCAGTCACCAATAGTATACTGCCACATAGATTAGGCATACTATTAGGCATGCCAATTAGGCATGCCAATCAATGCTCGGTGGGGAAAAAGAATAAAAAGCGTTTATCCAAGCATCCAAGGCACTAGATGTTTTAATCTTATACATGCAGGTTTTTATATGGTCGATGGCAAATTTGGGGAAAAGGAATAAAAGACGTGTACCCGTACATTACAACAAAATTTTATAACGATAAATTGTTTTACTTATATTGTTGTTAAGTGTTTCTTGAAACGTTTAGTAATTGACGTTGGCAAGTCTTCATCATCATCATCCGTGATGACAACAACATCCTATCCGTTCCAGATTACGAATTAGGATTGAAATATGGATAATGATTTAGATGAATCTATAAAAAAAGAAAAAAAAAATATAATATTAGATAATTTTAGAAATAACATTAGTTGTAGAAACAATATTACAACATTTATGGCAATGAGATTGAAAGTATATTAGTAATTATATTTTTTTATTATTTTGATAATTTTAAGCTCAATTATCATACTATCTTATAAAGTATTTAGGCCATCTAAAAAAAGAAATACTTAAAACTAAGCATTGCAAGTTCTTTAGCTAAAAGTACAACTAATTAAAACACATTTTCTAACATTAAATGCAATTACAAGTTCTTAAGTTTAACATACAATTAGTTAAAACAAATTTTCTAACATTAAATACAATCTTTAAATAGAAATACTTAAAATTCAACAGTACAAATTCTTAAGCTAAAAGTACAACTAATTAAAACACATTTACTAACATTAATTAATTGGTTAATAAATATAATTAATGCACTTATTAAAACACCTCTTACATAAAAATACAAATTATTAAGCATATTGTACAACCAACTTAAACACAATTCCTGCATTAAATGTCACTAATACAAAAAATATAGCATATTATACAAATATTCAAGCCCGAACGGGCAACGGGCCAAATGGGCTCGAGCCTGAACAGGCACGGGCGGCTCGAGCCCGAACAAGCATGGGCCAACGGGCTCGCGCCCGAACGGTTTACAACTCCTATCTATCACTTTTGCCTTTTGATGTTGTTAACATTTATTTTAAAGTATCTGCCGCTGCAACGCGCGAGTTCCCTGCTATACACTTTATACGCAGTAAAGATAGACATTAACTATTGGTAATTTATCACATGACTTGAACCTATTTATCATCTTAATATATTTTAAGGTATCTGCCGCTGCAACGTGCGAGTACTCTACTATACACTTTATACGCAGTAAAGACAGACATTAACAATTGGTAATTTATCACATGACTTGAACCTATTTATCATCTTAACTAATCATGTACGTGTTCACCTGATAATGTATTTGATTTAACTCGTGGATACTATCATATTGTTATGATTAGAAAATGAGTTACAATGACACAACTGTTATGTCTTTATTTAGTTATATAGAAAATACACGTTACCAAAGATCGTGGAAGGAAAATTATAGGC
Organism: Artemisia annua; assembly: GCA_014162995.1. Taxonomy (NCBI): domain Eukaryota; kingdom Viridiplantae; phylum Streptophyta; class Magnoliopsida; order Asterales; family Asteraceae; genus Artemisia; species Artemisia annua. The sequence goes on from LBNU01007382.1 coordinate 136,031, forward strand.
TCAAAACTCAACTTTTAAGAAGTAAACAAAGCAAAAGTTTTAGTGTATATATGTGTGCTATGTGTTTGTTGTACAAGTAATAACTGATAAACAATATAAATTGATGGTTGAGATGTACATATCAGTGACGCATTCCAAATCATCAATTCCACATTTTATTTTAGTGATTTCTTTCCACGTATGGAACTACGTTTTTGTCTCATTGATATATGTCCCGACCACCATTAATAATAAGATTGTATTTTATTTTTATTTAACATCATATATAAGGACTCTTTATTATCACAATCAAACTAATGATCGATGATATTGATCACATGATAAATGGCAAATAAGAAGTCGGCAAAAAGTGTTTGACGTATTGAACGGTACATATTGAGTGTTCAATGATGTGCTGAAATGAACGGTACATGTTAAGTGTTCGAACTTATATCTTTGACAACCTTTATATTAACTAGCGGGGAGCAGTAGGTTTTACTGATGGATGTTTTTCTTTTTTCGAGTGAGACTTCATTATAAATAATATAGCAAAAAGCTAAAGAATACAAGGATTACAACATGTGGATGTTAAATGTTAGTGCACCTCAATGGTCCTTGATGTTATTTCGTTTCTACATTATTAGAGTTGCATTGGCGTGATACCAAAGAGATACTCGGTTGTGATCATAACAACTACTTTTTGGGTTCACCACCGGTCTTGGACTCTTCGTTAAGCTAGACGCACGTAGTCTACAGATGAGCTATTTTAAGTGACTCTTTTGGGTGAGTTTAGTTCGAAATTTTTTATTTATTTTCTATTTTAAATTTTATAAAAAGCTAATCACACGCGGTTGATGAACCTAGTGTAATGGTCATATCACACGTGATGGTGCCTGATGGTGGTGCATCACCTTCCACTATGCGTAGTCTTATTCTCAAGTCAAACTGATACATCAAACCATGATTACACAATGTCACACTCTTTAATTGCAAAGTAACACATAACAAACCAAAAGCTACATCTTTTATATAATAAAACAAAACATCAAGTGGGGACTTTTCCATTTTGAAAAACTCAACCTTCCCTTATTAAGTAATATTTTAATTATTATTTTAATTCTAATTTTTGATTATTAAAGATAATCATTTAAAAAGTTTAATCCTATCGTTAGTTGCATCTTAGCTTTATCTTTTGTGTTTATCTTCTACTTATGTAGTATATCAATAAAACAAATTTATTATAATTTTTTATTATTAAAGATAATCATTTAAAAAGTTTAATCATATCGTTAGTTGCATCTTATCTTTATCTTTTATGTTTATCTTCTACTTATGTAGTATATCAACAAAACAAATTTAAAGATTAAATTATTTGTTTTTTAATAAATAAAAATATATCATTAAAAAAAATTTAAAATCCCGCGCGTGCGCGGGTATTATAACTAGTGAATAATTGTACCATTTGTTTTCCTAGCTTATGCAATAGATTATTTTAACTTCACAATTCACATAAATCTTACTACTCGAACAATGTAAAAGCATCACCTCTAGAAAACTTATAATGCATGACCAAAAAATATACTCCGTATCATTTACGTAAAGAAAAACAAAATAATTTTATGGATAACCCCTTTATTTTGTTGTACGTAATAAATAACTGAGAAATAGGAAGAGCCAGAGCCAGGTTGAAACATAATGGTGCCAGCTGTGTATAAAGAAAAGTTGCTTGTCTTTTTGGGTTCAATTATACGAAATTACTAAATCCAGACAGAAATGATGGTCAAAAACAGGTACATTACGCATAAGAAGTTATATGACCACATGGTTTATAGATATTTGAACTCTAGACAAAGAGTTTTATGGCCAGATGAAGTTTGAAGAATGTGATATTGATGGCTGAAATATTACCTGTCACCGCACCTCTTATTGTGGGACCCACCTTGCCACTTGCCACGTGCGCTGTTGTACGACACCTCATCGGCTAACATAAAATCTCATCCATGGTCAATAAAATCAAACAATACCGAATTACCGATGATTAAGTAGGGTAAACATGTCAGGTTAAGATTGAGATATATAAAAACACCACCCAATGAACCGAACTTGCCAACCTGATATGACGCGAATTAACGCCCCTAATTTTGCGTTATAAATAATATGAGAAACATAGCGTTCAAGCTGATTTATTCACTGGCTTGTTCTGAAATTATTCGGTTTAGAGAGCGTAACTATTTTTTACCAAAATTGTTTTTCTTGAAACCAACATTGGCACCTCCTAACTGACCCCAAAATTGCAGCTCGTAAAATTTAACTTCAGTTTCAACCAAAAAGTTTCAACCACACATCGCTAAGCTACACTGAAAATGATCACGACTATTTTCTTGCAATTGCTTGACTAATCCTTTGATTGACTCGCAACACTAAACCCATTGTTTGAATTTGTATTTGTGAAATATGATACATTAATTAATTGATTAATTCATAATGTGTGATTACATATGTCTCAATACTTATATTTTAACATATGGTTTGGTCTCAAACTATTACTACTGCTATATGATACGAATACTAATTCAAGTCTAATACTAATAAGTTTACTAAAAGCCCTGTGCAATTGAAGCGGGCCGGGAACAAACGCTCAAATTGTCTCGAAACTCAATAAATAAAACAAGACCATTGGTAGACCGTAGATGCACCAATGATATGCTTGTAGATTCACTAATGATATGCTTTCTGACATCAAAATTTTCACATTGATTCTTAAATAAGTATCATAAGGCGGCATAATTATCCTTGTCCACATCAAGTTTTAAGAAGAATGAGATTGATAATAGAGTTAACAGTATAGAGTTTATCGGTGTGTGATAATGTAAGAAAGGATATCGTTCGTCATTATGAACAAGTCTTTGATGAGTCAAGCTTACAAGTCAAAGAAGGTAAGGTTTAAGAAAAAGCAGTCGACTTAGGGAAAAAGTCGACTACTAGTGTCGACATTAAAGAGTGTTAAGAGGAAGTAAAACAGTCCACTATTAGTGTCGACTTAGAGAAATAAAAGTAAAAAATTTATCGACTTCGCCCTAAATTCCAAATGCATATCCGAATTAAGGATTTAATAATACCACCGAATCCCATGACCAACTATCTTCCAAAACACTATTCTATCTAAAACCAAAAACAATATTCAAACCAAAAGCAAAAGAACCTTCAATACCAAATTCTTTTTTTCCCTTTTCTTTCAAAACCTAAACATTCGACCTTGTAAACCAAATTCAAAACAAACTTTTTTTTTTCATGGCTAAACGAACCTAACTCGAATATCATGTAAGACGCGATATATTGAATAATTGATTCATTCATAATGTGATATTACATAATACATACGAAATTGCCGATAATCCGCCGCATTGCGGGCGGGCCTTTTTTTTCTCCCTTTTTTTTTGTGTGTTTTTTGGTGGGCCGATTTTGTAGAAATAAAGCAGAATAAATATTTTTTTCAATCTATTTGTAATGAGTCAATTAGGGAAGCAACCTATGTTATACCCAACCCATATTTTACTCGTGCATGATTTTACTTATCACATACCAAATAAGCACAATCACATACCAAATAAGCATATTAGTTGAATACGACGCTTAACGCAATCACACAATAAACACATTAATTGAAAACTACACATCTATTTAGCAAGTTATAACCGAAGCCATTTTCTTTGAAGTTAACCATTATGCCTGGCCCGAGGAAAAACTAAATAGACAAATGCAATAAAAAGGAATGCCACACATTTTATGAATGGTAGCAGCCCATGCTACACTGCTACGGTCACATGTGCATAAAAAAATATATAATGTAATGAACATTTTACCATCTGTTCCATTTTAATCCATGTAAGATGGATCATTTTATTCTTATAGTTTTATTGATAAAAATTAAATGGCCAATCAGTATTAATACATAGCAAGTATTTGTCTTAAACGCATCTATCTGCAAACCTGAATCTGTATTTGTATTTCATGTTGTTGTAGTCGCGCCATGACTTTTTTCAGCATCCGCGATCGCAACACGCAACTTTTTGCTCTTCGTATCATGTTCAATTGTAGCCATGAAGAAATGAATGTCCTGCAAATAAACATGTTACAGTGGAAAAGTGAACGTCATATTAATAAGTCGACATTATTACCTGCAATCTCCGTACCAGGTCTTTATATTGTTGTTGCTGCTTTCTTCAAATTACAATGACAGTCCTTGGCTGCATATTTTCTGCATTTTGTGTGCGAGTTAAGCATAGAATACCACATACTCATGAAAGCTATCTACGTATAACTTGTATAAATTTCCTACCATTCTTTGTTTTAGTCAGATAACCATTCTGAAGTTCCCTAAAATTGATATCACCTTCTGGTTCAGGATCTGAAGTTCCCTAAAATTGATATCACCTTTTGGCCAACCTTTTATTCAGGAAGCTGTGCATTTGGAACATTATTGTACCAGATCTGCATTCAAATGAAGAATCACCACTGTCATAAAAGGGATCCAAAACGCACGGTTGATATCTAAGGGGGTGTTTGGATCATCTTATTTAACCGGCTTATGAGGTTGTTTTAGGAGATTTTACTGTACTTTTTCATTGGGAAACTAAGTTTTAAAAAATGACAGCTAATCAACAAAGTTCTAATAACAGGAACCTTTTACCTTCTTTTAGCGTAATGGGTATGAACATGTGGCATAGCAAGCTAAAAGTGAACGTGTCATAAATAAATGGCCGTTGAACAAAACAGCTATCTTGGAGGATAAAAAAAAAAGAAAAAAACGAATTACCTTCAACAGCAGCAGCAGGCCGTCACTATTGAATTTGGAATGTAAATTGATTTGTGCCCGAAAAAAAAGATTATGCAAAATTTAGATGTGCAAGTATTCATTCTGAACTTCTCAGCAACCTCATTTTGGTGGTAATGAAACCAACCATGTATGAGTTATCAGAGAAAATATAAATAAGTTAAAAGCGTAAGATTGTGTGATTACCTTTAGTACGTTGTTATAAATATCAAGTAAAGTATATTTGGTCATTACAGTCACTACGAATGTCTTCAATGGTCGTTTGCGTATATATTGGCCAATTCCAGTCATTACAAATGTCTTCTGACAGAAACACATCCATCTTAGCCGCCAATCGCACGGGCATTTGAACCGCAAAATCTGTCCATTTTAGCCCATACTTCAGCCCCGTAAAACATCTATTTCAGCCACGTTTCATGACTGCAAATCCACCCATTTCAGCCCTCAAATGCAGACGTCGCAACCCCTATTTCAGCCCCCAATTCCACATCCATTTCAGTCCCCAAACTGACCCATTTTAGCCCCCACTTCGGTCCCCAAACACATCCATTTGTGTCCTATTTAATCACCCAAGTTTATAGCTTCTTTGCTAGCTGTTATGAACCGTGAAACTGCACCTTGTACGTACGTGTGTGCTTCCTTTACACTCATTTTCTTGCCCATTTCGTCTGGAAAACTGCTCAAGAAATGGTCGCACTTAAGCATTGCGGCAATTTGAACTACTTGACTTTGAAACTCAGATAACGCCTTGTTTCATCTGGCTTGGTTCTTCTCAATGGTGCAGCTTCGGACAACACCTCTGCAACCAACAATTAGTTTACAACATTACCTCACATTAGATATATGTTGAAAATCATGACCTAAAATCCATTTGAGATTGATTAGCTGACTATCGCATTCCTCAATGATTATTATTGTCTTATGTTTTGGCATTGTGAGACCGCCACTGGTTCTGATTAGTTATGGTTTCAAAAATTAATTGTGCTAATTAAATCAGTTTTTGAGTAGGCGCAACACAGCTAATTACAATAAGCTAATTAGTTAGCGTCGTTTAACATATTAATATTTGTCCAACAACTTGGTCAAAAGTTCCAGCCTAAGCATCCTTATGAGTTAAAAAGTTCGACGACAAGTTGAGAATCTTCTTTATGGTAGCAGGAATAGACGAATGCTGATATTCGGAAGTGGGTGTTGGTCCTTTTGGGCTACTAATGCAGGTGCGTGCTCTGGCGTGAAGCAGCGGATACATTTTGGAGTGGGTCTACCGTACCTACAAAAATGAGAAAATATAAAAGTTCTGGCAATACAAATAACGACTTGCACTACATCAGCAATAATTCTAAATCATAATAAAAGGGTAAACGTATTACGTCCACTAAAAGGCTGGGCATTTTTATCATCCACGTCAATAGTAACTCAAGGTCGCTCTATTAAAAAACACCAACAACTAACGCATCAGCCTGTAACAACCAAAAGAAAAGAAAAAAATCAACTTAATTTGCAATTATATTGAATCTATAACGAATAAGAGGAAAAGATACACCTCTGAACAGAATGCAGAACAGGGCCATGCCGACTCTCTAGCAATGATTGGGACACTAAAAAGAACACATATCAACTCTAGATTCACAGAAACCGACATTATTTTCAGCAAATCAAACACAACAAAGAACCTATTAATTAGGAGTCAGAAAAAAGAACGGAAACAATGTGTACTCAAATCATACCTGACACTATCGGCACTTCCCACTGGTTGCATAGACGCAACTAGAATGTCAACAATTACGAAATTAGTATATGGTAATATGAAATTCAACTAGGCATCATTCCAGATAAGTCATTACATTACCTCAAGTGACCGGCCGTTGACGCCTATTATTTGTATGTAACTTGGTAGAACCTGCGCAAGTTCGCATGCCAATGCCTAAAATGATAACAACAATCAGAAGTTACATCGTAACGGTTACTGTACATATTAGAACAACTTTTTGAACGGACGTCCATTTTCTGCTTATCATGTTACTCTCTAACGGCACACCACCACTAACATGAGTTATGCCGACCCAATGCTCATCTATCGTCCATTTGAATCCACCACTTCTGACACCCTAAATCCCTCTATTGCCTACAGATATATGATAGATTATGCAACAAATTTTTTGTCAAAACTACTAAAACCCATATGAATATCAAGATAGAACTTACATATACCTACAAAGCTCTCTCACAGATCAATCCCCAATCATCACTGGTCTTTTTCTTCAACCCGACCATGTTGCTTGACTGTAAACTTTTGCATGCCTACATATAGATATTTCATTATGTTGTAAACAGTGGAAAGAAAAAGTATTGTTTTAATTGTAGGCGAAAGCATGACATACAACCTTTACTATTTTTTGAATTGCCACTTCCTGGTCAACGCATCTAAATCCCAAACACTACAAAACCGTTTATCTGCAGCAGCAAAGCACAATAACCATAAAATAATTTCAATAAGCAATCTCAAAGACCTACACGCCCAAAAATATGCTAGATTTAACATTTTTCATACCATCACAACCATACTTTATCTTAAAAATGATCATATATATAGTTTCACTAAAAAAAAGTAGTAACTTTTTTTTTTTTACCTGAAGAACCAGTAACTTGGTCCACAACTACTTTACCCTTAAAAAAAACCAAAAGAACAAAATCAGATAAATTATATGGAGTAGCTACATAAGGAAAAAAGTAAAACAAAAAATTTGGGTCTTTCTTTATTATAAACTGCTTATTGATCTTGTTGTTCATAGGAAACCAAAATTAAAATATAATCTGAATCTAAAAGACATAAATTAAGTAAATAAAAAACCTACCTGATGATTAAAATACCCTCGTGCTTACATGAACAACAAAACCCAGTTTCTCCTTTAGCCAATAATGACAGCAGAACGGCGTTCAAAACCGCATGACTAAATCATCGGCCACAGTCGATTGAGTAGGCACATCCTTCTGTAACGCCTAACAGCCGGGTACATGAAACAACATGAAATAGTAACTGATTTTGGAGTTGAAGAACAGATCTAAAAATCTGTCGTGTTTGGTGCTGGGACGTTTCTGGAAGACGGAAGAAACATCTTCCACATATATCATCAAATAATTTAGGCAGTTATGTTGAGATGGATCAATGGCGATGGATTAGATTTGGCACAAGAAATTTGGCGGGAAAGCCCAAGCAAAACGGCGCCGTTTGCACGGGGTTTAATATAAACTTATAATGTTTCAATACATATATTCTAACATTTGAGCTTGGTCTCAAACTATACTAATGCTAATCTAATACGACTACTAATTCAAGTCTAATACTCCATTGATGGGAACACACTTACCCCGAGTGTCTTTTGACCATTATTTATAATGGTAAATAATACAACCATTGTTTACCCGCAGATCAGGCTTGGGCCTAATACAACCATTGTCTACCCCACAAATAATACTTCGACAACTCTCCTGAACTATAAAACACCAACTAAACCACCAACTAAAGTGAACACAAACCAAAACTCAAACCCATTACCTTTTATGATTTTATCCACACAAGTCTAATACTGCTAAGAGAGTATTAATAAGCTCAAATGATCTTGTATAATCATTTATAGCATTACAAGACGTTTAACACCTAAAAGAACATCCGCTTAGGCGCTTACTATTGGTCGGTCGAGCAAAACGTTTTCCACGCTTCACAACATGCTCAGCAATATTTTATACCTTATTTGAGCAATAACATAAAACATTTCACCAGTTTGAATTTGACTTTCTATTTTTTAACAAGCTTATATAAGTTATAACAATCACAGTTATGTAAATGCAACAAAATTCATTTATTTGGTTAACACAAATACACAATAATTTATTGTTGATATTCATAATCCTATTTACTTTGTTAGTTTGTCTACGAACTAAATACGATCCATTCACTGATTTCATAAGGAAAACCTTACTTATTTTCATGCAATAGGCACTTGATTCTAACCAATAGCGCATGTATTTATTTTTCTCACACTATTATTATATTATACCGCATTAGTAAAATAAAATACCGCTGAGGATTATATTATTGGGTATGGACTGTGGGCAAAGCACAATATTCTAAATACCCAACTTGTGTATAAAAATATGTTAGTTAAAAATGGTTATAGTAATTTATATAATCTCTAAAGCATCATTTCATAAAAATATAATAGAATTGAGATGTGGGCGGTTTTGAAGTTGCAAAAAGGTTATAAGTTGCAATTTTTCTAAGTTTGTGGTATGCTACAGTTACCGATTGATACTATTTATTTATATTTTGTAGTTTTTTTTTT
>LBNU01007382.1:146769-168040 GCA_014162995.1 Artemisia annua
CTACCCTAATCACTTTATCACACACAAACACAAGCGCAGACAAACTTTTCTTGCAACCACCACCAAATCAAAGCTCAAATCGTCCTTTTGTTTTCTTATATCTATAACTACCTCAACACGAATCACAGCACACTCTATTTCTTGTATTCTTTTTGCTACGAAAATCAAACAACGATCAAGGCTTGTTCTTCCAAGGTAGGTTTAATTCATTTGTAATTGTTGGTTTTCTTTTATCCAAATGAAAGAATGTATGAAACCGTACTTTTTTTCGATTTGTAGATCGATTTTGACTGCCGATTTGGACCGATTTTGTACCGATTTGGACCGATCTGACCGATTTTGACCGATTTTGACCATGACCGATAAGTTAGACCGATAAGGGAAAAATCGTATCGGTTGACCACCGATAAGCGATATATCAGTGATATATCGGCCGCCAAGACCTATATTTACAACACTGCCATATATAGAGCATAGGCAAAATAAAAAGTGCGTATTTTCCATGTTTTACTAAGATGGATATCACATAAAGAAATAGAGCACTACATCACACAAAAATGTGGGAAATGCATATTTTTGAGGCCTAAATTAACATAGTAAAATAAACTGGAGGATTTCGACTAGATGAACAACAAACTCCTCAACTGTGTCAAGACTCAAGAGTATTGTCAACATTTCATGGCAAGGAAATAGTACACTATATAGAGTATAGACTAAGGGGGTGTTTACTAAATTAAGTGATTAGCTATAAAGCTCTTAATTGGGAGAGGATGATAATTTAAGCCTTGTGTATATAGAGGGAATAAGGGAATTTTATGGGCCCCACTTAAAAAGTAATAATATTAAATTCTATCCCTTAGCTAAGGGAAAAAAAGAAACACCCCCTTAATTAGCCTCTTATAGGGGAGAGTGTAGTTTTAATGAGTCTCCCAATTAAGAGAAGTAAGGATTTTGGGCCCACAATTCTCTCCACTAAAAGAAAAGTAAACACCCCCTAAGACAACAGGATGAAACAATGTGTGCTTAGAGGCATTGAGATGATCTCAGCAACCTTGCATTATCACACGATAGGTCTCAAACTGTAGATTTCAAAAGCTTGTACATGCACATTTTTTAAACCATTATATAACATGTTATCGAGTGATTGAATGTGTGTATGAGGAAACATTTAGAGTTGCATCACTCCAAAGATAGATGTGAAAAAACAGGAGCAATGCAGTCAAAATAACTACAGAGTATTCTACTATTCTTAAAAGAAGTTATGTACATACCATGGTGCACTAAATGCTCGATGGAATTTTTGATTTTAGCGACTTCACTACTTATGGTACTTCCTGATAATCTGTTCAAAATATAGGAATAAACTCACCTTCAACCCTGGAACATAGTCTCCACGCTTGTAGTAAGCAGGACTCTTTGCAGCTCTCCATTCGGCTGTACCCATACCATCTGCACACCAAGAAAACAGATCTCAGTTGCATACATGACATGCGCAAAAATGGCCACAAGATCAATGAGCAAACAATGCATGAATACTGTTTACTTTTCTAATACAAGTCGATAAATAGATACAAACATGATTGATTTAAACAATACCCCTCACAGTATTCTAGATACAGGCTCCCTACTAATGACCAGTTACTTGCAAGAGGATATGCTCTAGAATTAGAAGTTCGGAAAACTACCAATGACTTTCGAATTCAAGAAATTTCAACAACGATTTTTCACCCAAATATTAAAACCAAAGACCGTATACATAGTATAACTTAGTTAATTAACTTGACATGTAAATTTCCCACCCAAAGAACTCATACTAAAATAAATTAAACAAAAAAGATAGAAGTCCTTACAAACTGATCCAAATATGTCTTAGAAGGTACTCAAAACACATTTCGATGTATACATAATTTATTTTAAACTCTAACATGGTGGACTTATCATATCCAGAATACAATCCCCAAATAACTAGATACTTCTCCAGATCTCTTATACACCAAGTACACCAACTGATCCAAAAACAATACATACACCCACAAGGTTTAAGATCTTATATAGTTCTATCACATATCTAACTAGCTAAACTACAATAATCACATCTTAAGCCTCTAAATGATACCTAGAACCAAACAGAAAACACAATCAATCATAAACTTAAAGTCCTTTAAGTAATAGAAGTCCATACAAACTCAATCAAGTATGTCTTAGAAAGTACTCAAAACAGATTACCCTTTTTTCTCTAAACTGTTTAACTTGCTAACATGGCACGCTTATCATGCCTAGCATTCAATACCAAAGTAATCAAAAACTTCTTCTATACTCCAATACACNAGAGAATGACATGCCACAGCCTATGACTCAATGACTGTTCAGTTGTGACCAATAAAAATGAGATGCAGTTTCTGTTTAAGGTTGTAATTTTTCATGAAAGCAAGACCAAAACTTAGACTACTCACAATAGGCCCATTCTTCAAAGCATGTTCCTTTGCAAATTTGCAAGCTTGCTTGACAGCAAAGGCATCCATACCATCAACCTGCAAAAGGGTATGAATTAGTAAACACCAGCAAGACTTGAAATTCATACTTGTAAAATAGATAACTGTAGCTTTTATCATAGCATAGTAGACCATATATAGAGCATAGGCAAAATAAAAAGTGCGTATTTTCCATGTTTTACAAAGATGGATATCACATAAAGAAATAGAGCCATTACTACATCACACAAAAATGTGGGAAATGCATATTTTTGAGGCCTAAATTAACATAGTAAAATAAACTGGAGGATTTCGACTAGATGAACAACAAACTCCTCAACTGTGTCAAGACTCAAGAGTATTGTCAACATTTCATGGCAAGGAAATAGTACACTATATAGAGTATAGACTAAGGGGGTGTTTACTAAATTAAGTGATTAGCTATAAAGCTCTTAATTAGCCTCTTATAGGGGAGAGTTTAGTTTTAATGAGTCTCCCAATCAAGAGAAGTAAGGATTTTGGGCCCACAATTCTCTCCACTAAAAGAAAAGTAAACACCCCCTAAGACAACAGGATGAAACAATGTGTGCTTAGAGGCATTGAGATGATCTCAGCAACCTTGCATTATCACACGATAGGTCTCAAACTGTAGATTTCAAAAGCTTGTACATGCACATTTTTTAAACCATTATATAACATGTTATCGAGTGATTGAATGTGTGTATGAGGAAACATTTAGAGTTGCATCACTCCAAAGATAGATGTGAAAAAACAGGAGCAATGCAGTCAAAATAACTACAGAGTATTCTACTATTCTTAAAAGAAGTTATGTACATACCATGGTGCACTAAATGCTCGATGGAATTTTTGATTTTAGCGACTTCACTACTTATGGTACTTCCTGATAATCTGTTCAAAATATAGGAATAAACTCACCTTCAACCCTGGAACATAGTCTCCACGCTTGTAGTAAGCAGGACTCTTTGCAGCTCTCCATTCGGCTGTACCCATACCATCTGCACACCAAGAAAACAGATCTCAGTTGCATACATGACATGCGCAAAAATGGCCACAAGATCAATGAGCAAACAATGCATGAATACTGTTTACTTTTCTAATACAAGTCGATAAATAGATACAAACATGATTGATTTAAACAATACCCCTCACAGTATTCTAGATACAGGCTCCCTACTAATGACCAGTTACTTGCAAGAGGATATGCTCTAGAATTAGAAGTTCGGAAAACTACCAATGACTTTCGAATTCAAGAAATTTCAACAACGATTTTTCACCCAAATATTAAAACCAAAGACCGTATACATAGTATAACTTAGTTAATTAACTTGACATGTAAATTTCCCACCCAAAGAACTCATACTAAAATAAATTAAACAAAAAAGATAGAAGTCCTTACAAACTGATCCAAATATGTCTTAGAAGGTACTCAAAACACATTTCGATGTATACATAATTTATTTTAAACTCTAACATGGTGGACTTATCATATCCAGAATACAATCCCCAAATAACTAGATACTTCTCCAGATCTCTTATACACCAAGTACACCAACTGATCCAAAAACAATACATACACCCACAAGGTTTAAGATCTTATATAGTTCTATCACATATCTAACTAGCTAAACTACAATAATCACATCTTAAGCCTCTAAATGATACCTAGAACCAAACAGAAAACACAATCAATCATAAACTTAAAGTCCTTTAAGTAATAGAAGTCCATACAAACTCAATCAAGTATGTCTTACAAAGTACTCAAAACAGATTACCCTTTTTTCTCTAAACTGTTTAACTTGCTAACATGGCACGCTTATCATGCCTAGCATTCAATACCCAAGTAATCAAAAACTTCTTCTATACTCCAATACATATTCTCATCTCCACATGTTGTGAACCCCCCATGATGGGGACAAGATTTTGGTGCAAATGCCGGATTTTTAGTTTTCGCTACGGCGTACCACCAACATGACGCATGTTAGTTGTTACGCCGTTGAGCTCTCGAATAAGGATTAGTTCCGGCTTCAAGTTGTTACGCCATAGAGGCTTCGACTGCAGTTTTTACTTTTATGTTTTTTGTTTTTTCAGGAAAGTGCAAGGGTGTGTTTTAGAACATTTTTAAATCTAATTAGGTTTCTTTTTCTCCAAGCCAACTAAACTTATAAATATAGGGCTTGCTTTCATTGTTTATTATTCTTGATTATTTCAAAAATTGTGTTAGGGTTTTATTCCCCGGAGGGCAGAGGTTTTATCCTCATTATCAACCCTTGAATCAGGCCATCAGGGTTACAAAAAATCGCTTAACAAATCAAATCTTCAACTCTCTAATTCATCTTAATAACTACCACCAATAGTTTCACATAACTTGATACTTATGTACTCCAAGCCAACCAACTGATCCAACAGTATACATCCACATGTTTAACATTATCCATTACACATATAACTAGCTTAACCATAACCACATTTCTAGAATTTCCAAAATAGCGAAACACTTCTTCTATACTCCTATACATCAATCATACAGTATATAAATAACTAGCTAAACTACAATATCACATTTCACAATACAAATTCTTAACTTGCTACCTTACTGAGCTTATTATATTAAACTGCACGCCCAAATAACACTTCTCATATACACCAACACACATCCTCACACCCACATCTTTAACACCCTCCATTATACATAACTAACTAAACTTCAGCAAACAAGGTCTTAGCTCTTATAAATCATATTTGATCAATACACAAAACACAACCGCACAAACACTTCTTATATCCTCAAATAAATCAAACACCAATCAATACACATAACTTACTAAACCACAACAAATCAGATCTTTAACTCTCTAATTCATCTTAATAACTACCACCAATAATTTCACATAACCGGGTACTTCTTCTATACTCCAAGCCAAGCCAAACAACTGGTCCAACAGTACATCCACATGTTTAACTTCCTCCATTACATATTAATAACGAGCTAAACCACCAAAAATCACATTTCACTATATAGATTCTAGAACTAATTCCAATATAAAAATACACTTCTTCTACACTCCAATACGCACTCTCACGTCCACAAATTCAACACCCTCCACTATAACTATCATCAAATCCACATATTTAACAAGTCAGAAAGTAAGGTAAAACGTTACACTATTTTCTGTAATTCCATATCAAAACAACCAAATACTTCTTAAAAACTACAATAATCACATATTTAACAATTTCATAAAACCGAACAAAAACCACAATCATCAATAGTTAAAAAAAGAACATCCGCCTTACAGTGATTATTCTCGCAAACAAGAATGGCAGGCAAATCCCAAAGCGCAGCCATATTCAAGGCCTCAAACAACTGCCCTTGATTCGCAGCCCCATCACCATACATAGCAAAAGTCACACTCTCATCCTTCTTATACTTTTGCGCGAACGCCAAACCGCACCCTAACGGCACTTGGGCACCCACAATCCCATGCCCCCCATAAAACCCAGCATCCTTTTTATAAAAATGCATAGACCCCCCTTTCCCGCGCGAACACCCGTCCTGCCTCCCCATCAATTCCGCAAAACTCTCCAACAAACTCCCCCCGCGCCCTAGAAAAATACAATGGTCTCTGTACGCAGTTATAATACAATCCTTTTTGGTTATAGCTGATTCCATACCGATACACACGGCTTCCTGACCGTCGTACAGATGGCAGAAGCCGCGAATGAGCTTGGACTTGTATAACGAGTCTGCGGCGATCTCCATACGGCGCATTAAGGACATGTCGGTGAAGAAGGTCATGAGTTCGGAGGGGGTGGTGGTGATGGATCGGGAGGGGGGGTCGCAGTTGTGGCCGGTGAATGGGACGGAGGTTTCGACGGTGATTGGTGATTCATCGGTGGAGTAGAGGCGGCGCGTGAGAGTGGGTGTGGTGGTGAGAGTGGTGGTTAGGGGTTTGAGGAGGGAGGTGGTGGTGCGGCGCGTGAGTGACATGGTGAAGGTGGTGGCTGATCGGTGGATCGAAAGGTTGTGTTAGGTTATTTGAAGGGGTGGGTGTGAGGGAATAAAATGAAATGAAATGAAAATGAAAATGAGTATTTGGGATTTTTATAGTAAGTAAAGTGGGATTTGTATTGTTGGTTGATTGATGGGATGAATATTGGGAATTTGAGATTGAATAGTATTTGTTGTTGGTGGGATATGGTAATTGGTGGTTATTTACGGCCCACTACTGGTCGAATATGTCCATACTTTTTCTTCATTTTTATTTTTTTTACTCTACAGCTCTACTATCTTTGTTACCGAGATAAAGTAGTAGGGGTGAGCATCGGTTTAAGATCGGACCGGACCAGATCAGCCAAAACCGAGATCGAAATAGTTCAAAAACTTAGACCGAGGCCGGACCGAATATGCTCGGTCCGGTCTAAGTTAGTCTGGTCTGGTCCAAAATATTGATTGTACGCCGAACCGGACCGAGACCGAAATAAGAAAAAAATTGTGACCGAGACCGGACCGTTGTCTTTTCGGTTCGGTCGGTCCGGTCGATTTCTCTCGGTCGGTCCAATCAGTTCGGTCGATTTGCTCAGCCCTAACATAAAGTGGTAAACTTTTTTCTTTTATTTTCTTTTAAAGGTATATATTTAGGGTTTTTCTATTCAAAAATTAAAAAATGTAATAAATGTAATACATTTAATCGGTTGAAAGTAGTTAAATTCAGAAATTGAGTGGGTATTTTAAAGTTGCCAACCATTTAAGCATGTCAAAGTTTTTTATGTTTAACATTTTACTCATATTTATGTTAGAACTAGTGAAATGGTAGGATTCAGAGGCGTAGCTACATAAAAATTGCAATAGTGTATACTAGTTTGCTCATTATATGTACAAATTAACCACTAGTGAGAATTAGCTTTTAAGTCTACAAAAAGACACAAATTAACGAATATTATTGTTTTGTACTACATCTCAACCTACTCATAAGTAAAATTCTGGCTACACCACTGGTAGGATTACAGCGATGTTTGATATTTTGATAGGTACGACTAAAAAATCCGACTCTAAACAAAATATTTTTTTCCAAATGACATCGATGATGTGAATGATTCAAACAATTTAGTGAGAACTCTTCTGTTGAAATTTTATACTCATGTCATACATATATAAACAATAACATCAAGTAAGCATAGCGGAAGCAATTAGGATCATATAATGTATAATTAATTAACCAAGAATTAAAGTAAATGTACCTTTGTGATTCTAGCCCGAACAAAAATCAAGTAGTGCAATTCTTCAAATCAAGAACCCTAATTAGGGTTTATAGGATTATAAGAATTACCCCTTACCTTTTTGTAATTCAATCCAAGATATAATCAATAGTGTGATTGTATCACGTTCTTGTACACGCGTACTATAACGAATTAGAGTAATGCTAGTTATTAAATCACAAATTAAAACCAAACACTTTGTCTTGTATAAAAAAATCGATCAAACCCTAAAAGGGTGTTTGCTTTGATAGATCAAAGAAAAGAAAACAATAAAACAATTTTAGGGATAATTGTGTGTACAAGGATACCAAACCAATGACCCTTGAATTGTTTATATAGTGTAAGTAACTTGGAGGACAAGTTGGTATAGGATTGGGCAAGCCCAATCCCTCCACCGATCGGTTAAGGCATCCCATAGAGGGATCCAGAACCTTCTTGACTTTTCAATTATTTACATATAGTTCTTTCCTTTTATTCGTCTAACGGTCGTTAGTCATTTATCTTAAATACTTAACGGTCGTTTATATTGTGATAATTAATAAATAAATATAACATTATATATTTAATTATTAATCTTTAATTCTCATACGTAAAGTGTGCAATCCCGTGATCTCGAGTTCGATCCTAACATACGACTACTAAAATAATGTCCATAAACCAACATCTTCGCCATCCAACCTAATAATAGACACCTAACCACTTAAGATAAAGTGATCTATAAAATTGAAGAGATTGTTGTTATATACAATTTCGAAGTTTTATGTAGAATCACAAGTGAAGTTAAATTATAGAGAAGGGAGGTTGTCGGAAGGTGTCATTGATATGAAGAACAATTTAAAAGATAACGGTAATAATTTGTGTATAATCCAAGTAAAGAGAGAAGAGCCATTTGTCATCTTTAATTAGTTTTCGGTGTCAAACTTTAATTTACTTGTAAACACAACTACGAGACTTGAGCTCAAACCATTAATATTGAAGTGTGTGCAGCCGGTGACTTCGTTGTTCTTCTATATTTTTTTATTCGCATAGGATAAATTTTGTCAAAAATCATGATTTTTTTCCAAAATAAACATGGTAACTTCATAGTTCTTCTAG
The DNA here is from genome assembly GCA_014162995.1 of Artemisia annua. Lineage (NCBI taxonomy): Eukaryota > Viridiplantae > Streptophyta > Magnoliopsida > Asterales > Asteraceae > Artemisia > Artemisia annua. Next base: position 155,613 of record LBNU01007382.1, read on the forward strand.
ATTTTTTTTTTTTATTTGCATCCGTTGACTATAAGTTCTGAGTTCGCCCCTTTGTGTGCTAAGATCCCTTCAATGAGAAAAGATCACCGTAATCGCTTTAGGTTTGTTTGCGTACATAACTTGAGTTTAAAACTTATGACTTAATTTGTAACTATAACCGTAACTGCTTGCCAACTAAGCCAACTCTAACAAGTCTTAGGGCCTGTTTGTTTAATTTTTTTTATTAAGTCATGTTAATTAACAGATGACTTAATGCAGACAACATCAGTTTTATTACTTAATATTTTCAGTCATCTTTCTCTATTAAGTCACAAACAAACAGTTTTCATATGACTTAATTAATACAGTTTTTTTTATATTAAGTCAATTAAGTCAAAATCAAACACTCCCTAATTCATATGCTTTTATTTTAGAAAGATTTATGGATTAAAATAGCACTAACAATAGTGTAATTCATATGTTTTTATTTTAGAAAGATTTGTGGATTAAAATAGCACTAACAATACATGAAATGCTGACTAGACCTATTTTGCTAGCTAACTCGGTGAACAATATGTTTGAATTGTACGTAGATAAAGTGAAGGATGTAGGATTTACTCCCTTCGTGTCATGATATAGAATGATAATATTTTCCAAATCTGTAATGATTTATTTCTCGGTTACTTGTAGTTAGGTGCCGTTTTGCTTGTTGGCATGAATCATAATAGGAATAAGTTTCGGTATAAGATAGAACGATATGACTATATCTGTCATTCCGAATGTTGTTGTTGAAAGAAAAATTATACGATGGATATCAACAAAAAGGACAAAAGATACATTAGAAAATCTGTGGTTAAAAGAAAATTAAAGTGAGACCCACAGGAATACTAGCAAAAGGAGCCTATCCTTCCTCAATCTATGCTATGAAAACCACATTTTTGTATTATTGGATTTTCTAAAAATTCAACCAAACACTATAAATGATAGTCATTGTCATTCCATAGGGTTAAAACCATCAAACCAAACGTGTACTTATAGCAAAAACGTTATGGGATGCATGCAAAACACTGAAGGGCTTGAGGAAAACACAAGCAAAATGTGTTTTTTACTTCTGCAGCCCCGTATGATTGCGCAAAGATGCATCATGCATGGGCCAGGGAAGTACAATATAATACTAATTGCTTATAAATATTCCGTAAGAGACATCGCGGTCACTATTGCCAAATCATCGTCACATCAGCCTTTATATCTTCAACCAACATTATCACCAACATAATGTAAAAACACAACCAACATTACCACCCAAATATACCTTACAAAACACTCAAACACAAAATAAAAGAAAAAGAAATCGATCATCTGGACGACCGACTTGTTTTTCAAAACCATGTAAGGGGCGTCGTAAGGGGTGGTACAGTAACGAAAATGCGTCTTATGGGTGCCACATAGGATGTAAGACGCGTTCTTATGGTATTATTACCACTAGTTTTAGATAGTCGATCTTTTAGAGCAGTGGTAATAAAGTCATTTAGACGCATTATGAGGCCTCGAAAACACGTCTTGACTATTAAACGCATCCCATGAAGACGCGTGCTAGGTGGAGAAAAAGATGTCGGTTTTGGAAACGACCGAGTTGTGAGAGGTGTGGAAGTTGTGTTTTGTGTGTGTGATATTTTTGTTTTTACGAGGTATACTTGTGTTTAAGTGAAGTATATTTTGGTAGTGATATTTTTTGTCTTAGTACTAGTTTATTACGTTATATTTGTGGTGATGTTGGTTAAGGAAAAAAAAAAGCTAACGTGACGCTAGTTTGGCGGCGGTGTTTTTTTTATCACTATTACGGTATTACCATTAGTTTAACGAAAACACAATTAGGTGTCGTTTGTTTTTTCAGAACTTTTACCTCTTCATCTGCAAACCATGCCTACAGAAGAAGAGGAACATCTAAGCTCTTCATCTGCAAGAAGAAAACCGTTTTTTTTTTGTGCTATTGAAGTACTTTTTTTTCAATACTATTTTTTGTGCTATTGAATTACTTTTTTTCTTTTCCTTTTCCTTTTTCTTTTTCACAAGTTTTTTAACGTTTTCTTCCGTTTGTTATCGTTTTTTACGTTTTCATCCGTTTTTTAACGTTTTCGTCTATTTTTTACGTTTTCGTCTGTTGTTTTGCATTTTCGTCCATTTTTTTACGTTTTGATACGTTGTTTTTACGTTTTCGACTTTTTTTAAAACTTTTTTGTTTGTTTTTTTTAGGTTTTTGTCAATTTTTTTACATTTTCGTCTGTTTCTTACGTTTTCGATCATTTTTTTACGTATTCATTTTCTTTTTTATGTTTTCGTCTGTTTTATTATGTATTCGTCCATTTTTTACGTTTTCAATCGTCTTTTTTACGATTTTATCTGTTTATTTACGTTTTTGTTCGTTTTTTTACGTTTTCGTTGGTTTTTTTTACGTTTTTGTTTGTTTTCACGTTTTCGTCTGTTATTGTACGTTTTCGTAAGTTATTTTGCGCAAGAAAAAGACAAAAATGTAAGAAAAAAAACGAAAATGCAAAAAAAACTGACATGAATGTAAAAAAAATGACGAAAACGTAAAAAAATGGGCGAAAACGTAAAAAATGGACGAAAATGTAAAAAAAAACATACGAAAACGAAAAAACAAACCAAAACATAAAAAACAGACGAAAACGTAAAAAAAATGGGAGAAAACGTAAAAAAAAGGCCAAAAACGTAAAAAAGTAGACGAAAACGTAAAAAACGGACGATAACATAGAAAAATGAACGAAAACGTAAAAAACCTGACGAACACGTAAAAAAAAGGACGAAAACGTAAAAATAAGGACGGAAACGTAAAAAAACAGATGAAAACGTAAAAAAAAGGCGAGAACATAGAAAAACAGACGAAAACGCAAAAAAACTGACGAAACGTAAAAAAACGGGCGAAAACGTAAAAAAAGGAACAAAAACGAAATGAACAAACGAAATCATAAAAAGAACAGGCGAAAACGTAAAAAAAAGGCGAAAACGAAAAAAACGGACGAAAACGTGAAAAAACGGACAAAAACGTAAAAAAACAGACGAAAACGTAAAAAAACAAATGAAAACGTAAAAAACGGATATTGAGAAAGAGGTGTAGGGTTTGCTAAAGAAGAGGTAAAAAGTGAAAGAATACGTAAAAGGTGAAAGATAATGTCTGAAATTTTGAAGAGAAAAAAAGTGAAAAGAACCACTCATGTCTGCCAAAAAACAAACAGAAATCTTACACGGTGCTGCGCATCTCTCACTATTTCACTCGGCCACCCTACCGTATGGAATATTGTTCCTACTAAAAGTTATGAATCCATTATGTCATCCAACCTTATTATGTTCAAAGTTTAAATATCTGGCACATCTATAAAGAATCAAACTTTACAAATTAATTATACCTTTTAGAATTATTCTTTAGACTTAAAGGTAAAATTCTTGAATACCCATATTAGTTAATGAGTTTTGACGTGGAGGCATAACAAAGAGACGTACTAGTGTGCCTAACCACAGTATTACGACACTTGTTATTATTTCATTAGTGTAGCCTTGAAGTATTCTCTATATATACTAAAGAGCTTGATGCTCAATTTATAATTTTATATTATCATGGGCTATGTCTTGGGCTTAGCTTTTTGTATCCTGATTTTCGCCCAGGTAAGTTTGTTTATTCTTTCTTCTTAATATTCCATGGACGGTGTACATATTCTATTGTATAACCACCGCTTAGTTACACATCTACCAATACTTTTGATCGGCTTGCTTACTCAGCTTCTTTTTCTTCAGGTTTGGTGTTTCTTTGATCAGTCTTTCTTGGTGTACGTATGTATTTTGCGTTTTCTCTTTCTTATGCTTTTTTTTTCTCTCGAATCCATGGTTGTTTTTGTTGTGTGCTAATCAACCAACTCCAATGTTTAACGTCATTTGCCACTCTGTTGTGTAGTTTGCATACATGTACAGTTGGGATAATTTTAGTTAATTAATTTTTTTGTGATTAGGGCTTTATCATGATTTTGGGGGTTTCTTAATTTGGGAGTTTTGTTAGTTTACACCGGTTTTCGGGAGACGATGTTAGTTTACTTCTTAGTTGACTTTATTCAGTTTCATGTTTTCAGGTAAAGGATTCATGGTTTGATGTACAATCATGTCGATAAGGATCAGAAGCCTGGCAATCAAACATTACAAACACAACGGGAGTACTTAAATTACCAAGGAATGTCAATGACGAAACGGTATGCAATATGAATGTTCAAATATCTGTTATTAGTATATTCTTCATCTTATATAGAGAGAAAGAACGTAAGTAGGAATTGTTAGTTAGGCTGAAAATAGGAGCTTAATGTGTCCATTTTTATTCTGTTAGGATGACAAACAAGGAAGTAGAAGCCAAAATGGTTTGCCGAGTGCAACCAGCAGAAAAGAAAAGAGAAGCTTCATGGTTTGTGTATTTACTATTTTATTATATCGTGTTGGTTCATGAACACCTTATCAATTAAGTGGAAGTATGTTTATATCATAAAATAAATATCTTTTAATGTCATTACCAAATTAAATGCCTAATCATGTTATGGGTTCAATTTTGGCGCATGTAATATTGGTCTGGCACATGAATCTTTGGAACATCAGCACATTTACAGGTTATTGTCCCATACTCATTTGCCCTTAACACTTATGTTCTCAGGTACTTTAAACCTGTGCCTTATTATTTTCTTATTGGCTGCAGGCTTGCCAGGCGGGCCGGTCGTTCTAGACTTTCAATCAGGGGTTATCTGGAACGACGCAGGTTGTTTTGTGCCTATGAATAGGTATATCCGTTCTCAAAATTCGGCGTCTCTCGAAAGGAAATCGTTACTCAATAGTGAGGCACGGTAATGATTTTAAGGAAAGAGTTTATGCAGACATGCGTGGATGCAAAGGCTTTGTAGTTACCCTAACATGATGCTTTACTTTGTCGCACAGGTAGCTGGTCAATGTTACAATATTTTCAGGTCGCGCAAAAGGATTCGCCCTGGAGTTTATGAAGGTGTGTGATAACGTAGGTAGCTGAACTGTTTGACAATTTAGGTATTTGATTACCCCTTACCTCTTGTGCAAATATTATTACAGGTAAATGTGCCCCACAAACAGAGAGTCAGTTTACTGAAATGAGGCGTACGACATCGTTGGGTAAGTGACTCAGTAAACTTTGTACACTTATTTAAATGATATTACGATTATGTTGTATTTGTTACTACAATCTTATGTTTAGTTTTCCATTTTGTTTTTATACAGGACCTCAGGTGAATACAAAGCATTTCGGCCCTGCAAATGTGTGTGCCTTCATTGTAATTGTTTGATTTGCAGAGGTATATGCAGCAGCATACTGATGTCGAAGTATCTACACTTAGAAATGGGTAATTTTTTATAAATTTGATTTAATCTAATTTGTGGCGTTTGATTGTATCGATGTAATGCGCGTAATGCGAGTTTTGATAAAATTAGATGATGTACTACATTGTTTGCGTAATTTGTGTTATTTAACGCGTAATGTGTTATTTAATTGTTTTTAGTGTGCGTGGTTTGTCTGTATGTCGAAATTTGAGGAAATTGCTTGCAAAGTTTGTTAATAAGCTATTGATGTAACATTGTTTGTAATAAGTGTGGATATACAGTATTGGTAATTTGTGCACTTTACTAATATTCATAATGTAATCTCCGTAGGAACACTTAACGTATACCTTCTAAGGTTAGAGTGCCTGAAAAAAAGTGGCACAAATTTTGGACGGTCCTTGCAACAGTGATGTAATAAAGTTACCTATTTGTATTTTCTAAGCAAATTAAACGTTGATCAGCCCACTTTAGTAACTCAGTACATGTACCTGCAGCAGTGGACAAGCCTTGGATTGCTGCAGTAAACTTAAGCGTTTCTACTCACATAATGGCCCAAAGAAACCATCCCCGCCGCAGCGCGGCGGGTGCCCCCTCCTTGTATATATATTATAGCCACAAGTCGGTCCGGTAAAATATTACTATTTTTTTGTCTGGGTTGTTAGCCCAACCATGAAGGTGTTAGCCCATAAAATAAGCGGATCCGAACCCATTTTTTTCCCACTGCCTCTTTTTGGTACATTTCTTTTGCTATTCCAGAATCACCTACACAATAGACATTGCCACTAGATTATTCCACCGCCTTTGGCTTGCCGACTTTTGAATCCGAGGTTTGTATCCTTTCTGTGACTGCAGTATCTTCGTTCTTTCCACAAACCTGCTCTAAAACCTGCTTTGGAATTTGCTGATGATTTTGGGTGACCTGTGAAACCAGGTATGCGACAAGAGCTTGAATTTATATAAGAGAAGTTATGGGTTTTACTGTTGAAAAAATTGTGACCCTGTTACTGAATTCTGTGTGGGAGCGAGTTGGCTGTTTGTATGGATCAGTTGGACTCGGTTGTTGTTGGTGTTTGGCATTTGCAGAGGGTGTTGTCGGAGAAAAGGGACCCGTTTACTCATGTTTTGTTTTGTTTATGTATTTGTAAATTTAGTAGTATTTGTTTGAATGCCCCTAGATTGTTAGGTCAGTATAGGTAATTAGTTACGATAAACTTACTACAGGAAGCACTTCTGATTATAGAGTTACGCTTTGCTCCTTAAGTTCTTATGTGCAACATACAAAAGTGTTTATAATTATGAATATAGTTCTGTGAATTCTTTTTCCGATATTTATATTTTTCTGAATATGTTCTTTCTGCAGGTTTAGTCGAATAACCAATCGGGCCAACGGGTACTCGTGAATATGTGAAAGGACGACGGACGGTTGGTTCTTTAGTGACTCATGATGTGAGTTGAGGAATGGGGCTGGAAGCAGTGTCGCACCTAAAGGTCGGGATTATTTGTTACTCATTGTAGTTTCCTTATCTCTAAGTTTCTTTTTTAAATTATTTCTTAGACTTACTGAAGCAACCGTAATCAGGATCGACGAAACCAAACCGTGGTACCACTATAGATGCCGAACTTGCACGAAAGAACTAGACGAAAACCTTCCGCATTGGCAATGCCAACAGTCACCAGGGGATTACAGGTAATGACTAATTCCTTATGCACCTGCAACCTAAAATATTATATAAACTATTCCAATTGATAAGTAAACTGACATTACTAACTACATATGTCGCTTACAACTATTGTTTCAAGGCAATCATAAAAGATGAAGCGGGAATCACGCCACTAACATGCTTCAGCCCTAAGTTAGACAGCTGGCTCAGTGACTGCCAAAAGATGCTCTCAGAGGCCGAAAAAAAAAGCGACATGGTCATACCAGCAGCATCAAGAGCTCAACAAGATACAAAGCATATATTTCAATACTACTTCGGCACAGGAAGCAAATGCAAACGTTGCACATCATAAAACTATGTATGCACTTTGATTATATGAAAAACATTGTAGCCTCAAATAAGTGTCGGCTTTGCTGCTATACAAAATCATATGCGCAAAACCCGCCGCAACGCGGCGGGCGCTTCCACCTTGTTTATACCATTTTTGTATGTATTAATTGTGTGCATATTATCAATATGTCACACCTTCTAATCAACTTTGATTTTCAAAACATTCAGAAGTATGTGTGTATATCTTACATTTCACGAAGATTGTACCCACAGATGGGTGGCGAGCGGGTAACGGATTAGAGGTAACCATGCCTGTTGTCCACGGGTGTCATCCCTAGGTGAGATTATTACACTTTCAACTAATCAAATATCATATTTTCCTACAAAAGACTTATATAATTGGTTAAATTGGTAAGTAGACAATTATTTTAGAATATTTGAAAAAGATGGGCTATAATTTTAGAAAGGAAAAGTAGTACCAATAACCCTTAGATTTTAACTGTGAACCATTTAAGATTGTAGTCACCTTACCTAGATACTTAAAGATTTTTTACTGGATACATAAATTTTTATACAAAAAGAATTAACATCTTTATGTCCTAATCATAAAATAGATAAAAGCTAAAGATATTTTAGTTGTGTAGCCATTTTGACAATATTTATTGTAATTGGCATTGCTTTGAATCACCCTCTTGGCTCTTTCAAAGCTTGGTGGCTCTCTATAATTTCCCAGTAAAAAAATCAAAGATACAGTTAAACTAAAAGAGACAATGGCCAGCAAAGATATATTACACTTTTGTGCATGTAGGATGATATGTAGGATGACTCGTAGAGTGATCTCCTTTTGCTTTGATCATGTATGGGTTCCAAACTCTTTTTTGGTTTAAGATTTGTCAACCTGTACACATGGAGGAGCGACCTTGTTCTGTGAGAAAGGTTTGTGCGGGTCGATCGAGAACATAGTGGTTTGTGGAGGGCCTTTCTTTGGAGACTTTGGCGAACTTCTTTACCAATTCGATTTGGTGAGTTGGGTTTGTACTCGGCAAAAGTGGTTTTCTCTTATACTTTTGTGGCCTCGAGGGCCCAATATTGGGTATTACAAGACCACGTCTTACGGGGACGTTGGCATATGTGGTATGGATGATGATCATGTTTGTACTTTAGCTTGTTTTCATGATATGATTCCAAGCTTTGATTTTAGTGGTNTTAATCCTATTTTGCTCTTTATTTATTTTCCTAATTTTTAGCTTTTGTATCCGTTTATCTATTAAACAATAAAATTACACCACCTTATCTTTTATTTTTATATAATAAAAGAATTACATCATTTCGGAGTGTTTTAGCAAAACCCTTCTCATTGAAAAAAAATCAGACCAATAGGAGAACTCGGTTTTGCCACGTAGGCGAAATCGAGTAATTTGATTGGTCAATATAAAGTCAAAATTAAATTGATTTTGGTCAAACTTAATAAACTTGGTGGAGAAATTTGGTTAAGAAAAAAATGCATAAAAATAAAGGTGTCAAATTTATGAAAACAAAAACTTAAAAAAAGAGGAAGTAATTAACAAAACTTTAGTGGCTGAATTTTAAATAAATTATATAGAGCTAAGTGTAAAATTACAAGTTTCCATATTTTTTAATAACTTTAGAAAAAATACACATAACCCCTTACACTTTATACGCCTTATACTTTATAATATTAACTTTGTTTAAAATTATATGAGTATTTGTATTAGTTTTTAGACTTTCATCCATTAAAATTACAAAATTTGGTAAATATGCGAATTAGTTTTAATATTGTTAGTTTTAGACTATACCCATTAGAATATTTTTTTAAATAAGGACTCATGTTATGCTATTTAAAAGTTTAATTTATGCATACACGGGTTTGAATATTAAATACGGCTAAATTATTAGTAACGGGAATATAAATATCAAATGGTAAGCACGAGTTACTGTGATATGAAAATAAATATACGCGATTCTACTTATAACAACGACTCATGAAATTGTTATTTAAAATTTATATATGAATATCCATAAAAATATTTTAAAAACTTTACGGAGCATATTTTAACTTCATTAACGCTCATTATGTGCTACTAAACTCGCACATTTTGTACAACATGATATCAATAGTTAAAGTCAAACAATAACATCAACATCAACCTTAACATGTCTGTCAGTTCAAAACGTTATACAAAGCTAATTTACTCATTTTGACAAGTGATATGCTCTACTCGACTGCACCTTCTATTTTCTATTACTTTAGCAGAAAGTGTATTGTGCGCGTTGTTAAGTCCGAAAGAAATGAAGGAAAAAAAAGTGTACGTTTTGTGCCAATAGTTTGAGTATTAGCTGATTGATGTTTCTTTCAGGATGTTTTATATACCAGTTGGTCCTTATGCGTTATTTATTCAAACTTGACACATTAAGAGACTGGGAATACAAGTTCATCACCAAGTATGCTAAACTAGGAACCATAAAAACCCCCGAAACTACACCTGATGCATCAACTACGGATTTACTTTGAAGGTTATTTAGAACATATATTTGATATAATAATTTGCTTATACGGTATATGTGTTTATTGAATTTTAAAACCAATTTGTCTTTTGAATTTTCATATACTTAAACGGCTAACTCACATAATCCCAAGTTAACGTTATATAAATGCCTTTGTCTCAGGCATTAATATGTGTTGCATTAACCTTATTCCAAAGTTGCAACAAAAAAACAAATCTCACAAGTATTTGATGAGTTAATTGCTTTTGAATTTGTTGTAATATAGAATAACGATGGTCTAGAAAGAGATGTATCTAATGTGTCTCATTCACTTGAAAATCTGCTGCGAAAAGAATGAGCCGATTTACTAAAGTAGGATTTGCTTAAGTTATTGGAGTTCGGGACTGTTATTTTCTACTAATTATAGTAAGTTTTTAAAGGGTTTTGGGACCGTCTTAATATTTAGATTCAATGGTGATTAGGATTGTTTTAATGGCTGTCTTAATAGTTATTAAAGGGTTTTTATGACTGTTTTAATTGCAGAATTCAAGGTGTTTGGGGCTGTTTTTAATAGCTGAATTGATAGGTGCTTGAAATTGCCTTGAAAACTGAATTCAATTGTGTTTGAGACTATTTCAATTGCTAATTTTAGGGGTGTTTGGAACTGTAATAATAGCCGAATATAGGGTTCTCCGACAGTTTTTAATAGGCATTGTTATTGCAAAATAAATTTGACTTATACTAAATTAATAGATATAAAGTTCAAAACATTTTAAGACAATATATTCGGTATTAAATACATGATAAAATTTTTATGTCAAAACCACGTGCGTGCACAGGTATTATAACTAGTTTTTCAAATATAAATAACCAAAAATTTACAACACCCTATTTTTTAAATATTGTATGTGTTTTCCTATTGGTGTTGTAATTTCAAATTTTGTATTTATAACTTTTATGTTTAAATAAATGAATGCACTTTTAAAATTTTGCTAACATTTTCAAATAAAGAATGTACTGTTAAACTTTTTCAGCAGTTTCAAATTTTGAATTTGAAATACTCCAATGGCTAGTTTTCCCCTATAAATACCCAGTTACAATCATGCATTTTGTCACACAACTTTTTATCAAACTCTTTCAAGTATCACTCATTTTCACACAAACGCTATGACTAACGAACCAACTGAGGTGCAAAAGGCTATCCTTAGCCGAATAAGCACCGAGCAAGAAAAAGAACTCAAGTTGATTAACAATTTGTTAGGTGAGATAACTCGTATTATGTGTCAGATGCTTGACTGTGGTGAAGAGGTCGAAAGGTTGCGTGAGCTGCCTCAAGATCAACCTCTTATCAATGTCGATCTACAAACTCTACTAAGAACCGAGGAAATAGATATGCGTCTCTCAATCGCATTGAAGGAACTTAGGCAACAAGTGTTGCAAGTCTGGGAGGAGAAGACAAATCTCATCAACTATTACAGATCAATATAAAAGCTTGATGAGAACCATTGGATGATTTATATTTTCGTATCCTATCGTCATTTGTGTTTTAAATTTCGTATCTTTGTTGCGGGTTTTTTTTCGTATTGTATTTTATTTTCGTATTGTAATTCTATTTTAATGAACTGGTGTTTAAGTTTACGATCATATTTACATTTTTAGTTTATAAATATAAAGTATTTAATTAAATAAAAGAAGAGGATTGAAAGGTAAGTGAGGGTGACTAAAACGGATGTAGTGAGTGGGAGTGAGTGAAAGTAAGAAGAGTGAGAAAGCTGAGGTGGCGGTGAATGAGTCACCACTTCTACTTTTAGCCTTAGCGTGACATGGCAATAGCAATAGTGGTTTTATGGTTGGTGGAGATGTAGTGGAGAAGATGCAGAGGCAAATCAAAAATTAAATAATAGTATTTCTTTTTATTTTTCTATATATTATTATTATTATTATTATTATTATTATTATTATTATTATTATTATTATTATTATTATTTTGTAATTTTAGTTTTCGACTTTTTGGCCGACTAATTCACGGATTTTGAATCCACCGTCACGTAGATTCAAATCAGGTAAAGCCTTCCCTTTTCAGAAGGTTGGCGTAGCCACTTCAAGGTTGTTTACACTTTACAAGAATTAAACTTGAGACCTCATACAATTTATAGTTATAGTTACAAGCCTTTTTGTCACCGAGCCACCCTTGAGCGGTTAATCATATTTAATTATTAATGATGTGCATGTTAGGAAAGACATAAATAGTTGGTTAATTTTTTCAAAACTAAGGGCATCCACTATGGCGAACCTATTAAAACGTTTATAAAATTATCACATCTTATAATGTCATTAATTTATAAACCTTTTCATATTACGAACCTATCCCACTATGGATAAAGCTTTTGAAGTTTATAAATTGCTCAAACATTAATGCATAAAACATTTCTTGGACCTTTCCAAATCCTAGACCTTTTCATGCCACTTAGACATGAAATGGTTCCTCACTATGGTACAAAGTTTTTTTTTTTTTTTTTTTTTTTTTTTTTTTTTTTTTTTTTTTTTTTTTTTTTTTTT